>JAPQWV010004841.1:0-25983 GCA_027422505.1 Craterostigma plantagineum
TAGCTCAAATTGTCAAGACCCGTTGAAGAAATCAAGGAGTCTAGAGCTAAACAAGTGCAGAAAATTAAAGAAGCTATTGATGGAATCAAATAAAGTTGATGAAAGTTGCATTATGACATCACACGGTGGAAAATTGGTCACTATTAGCTTTATTAAAGCTAAAGATAAGTCTGAAGACTTTTTTGCCAAAATGGGTACAGCTGTCCAGATTCCCTCGACAAGTTGGATTGCGATGAAGAAAAATTTTCTTTACTTTAATAATTGTACTTTACTTTTCTCTTCTATAAATAGGTTGGAAGCTTATACGCTTCAGGGTTGCTGTCTTTCTTTACATTCTTTTGTACTCTCTCTCTCCTTCTTCTGGTGTAATTCCCCCTCTACTGTAAAATATCTAAAGAATAAAGATTGAAGTTTTTGTACTCCTCTTCAAGTAAGTTTTTATTTTTGCATTTAAATAATTTATTTTCTTTCTCATTTAGCCTTAATGGAAGGCTAAAACTTTAGTTAAACTACACCAAGATGCCTAATACCTTATCATGGTTTTATATCATATGATATATATATATACTAATATGATGTAGAAAAAATCTTTTAAAAACGATTGAAAGAATTAAATCTTGGATAAAGGTTATAATAAAATTGATTTTGATTAATTCTTCGTCGCTCTTGGCAAAGCCCGTGTTGCCGAAGATAGGCGTTTGAGGGCATATGGCTGCTACCGATTGAATTAATTGAATAAAAATTTTATTATGTAAAATTCCTTGTATTCGATGATTTAATTCTAAAGATCACAAAAATAATTTTTAATTTTGGATTAATGGTATATAGGCTGGAATACCTTGGGTCCGAACGGGATCAAACTGTTACAGTTTGATAACTGGACTAATAGGTTTAACAACGCCACGTACCATTTTTCTTTTGATTGTCTGGTATTTTGGATAAACTACCTCTGAACAAAACTTTCTAACGAAAGTCTGATTTTTGGTATTTGGCTTGACTACCTCAGGTCCGATTGGACTAAACTGGTTAAAACAAAGCCTTATATCATTATCAAGGTTCGATAGGTTGTTTGTACTTTTTTTCAATCATCACTTTTGTAAAAAGATCCTAAAATGGTTGTTTGTACTTTTATCAATCATCACTTTTTTAAATTTTTGTAAAAATATCCTAAAATGGTATCAGAGCCATGGTGGAGGTGTTAAGAAGTTATGGTGTAGTTTAACGGTTCTTAATCGAAATCACCATCTCGTAGCAATTCTCAATATATAAATTATATAGTCGTCATCCAAGTAGCAATATCTAGAAAACAATAACCGACTTCAATGCTATATAAATATGTGATGTATCTATGATTGTAAGGTGTGTGCCTATATTGTCTTATAGTGTACGACTATGTAAAGTGAATGCGAGTTTAAATATAAAAAAAAATGAGTGTTAATGCTTGAATTGTGTACGGGAGCGGGAGCTGTGAGACATCTACCTGAGAGTCTTCTATAACAATTATTATTATAATAAGTTAATTGGCCTACTTAAATTTTCTACAATTGGTATGAGGCCACCTTGTGAATATTTCAGAAATGCGTGGTTTTTTATGGGTTTATATCCACTGTCATTCATCAAACAACATAGATTATCAAATTAAAGCATATTAAATATTCTGAAGCATGTGAGGCTTGGTTGGTTATATGGAGGTAAGCTAAGTCAGAATGGCCGACCTACAGTTAGATATGTTCATATGGTTCGGTTTGCCGGTTTGGAACCGGAATATGCTTAAAACCGAACCGTGGAACCACGGTTCAGTTACGGTTTTGGAGCCGGCGGTTTCAATGGTTCTTGTTTGAAACCGTCAGTTCCGGTTCCAACCGATTTTTTTTATTAATTGGAGAATAATAAGAAAAAATTGATTTTGTTTATAATGTACCTTCAATATTTTAAAAAGAATTGATTCTTGCTTAAAAAACTCAAGAAAATTGTGAAAAAATACATGTTAAATATTTTTCTAAAAAATAAAGATTATTGCTTAATCTTCGCTTCCGGTAGTGTTCGACGAAACCTCGTATGCATCTCCACCTTCTTTGTCGGTATCATTAAAGCTCGGTTCTTGAGTTCTTGTTTCGGCCTTGTCCAATCGTCGGGCAAACATTGGTTCTCTAGATTCTCAACGATTAGTATCGATCGCCTTGAGTCCAATGTATATCCTCCGACGCTAAACGCTTGCTTGATCGAAACGATGACGCAGGGCACGCTAATATTTTTCTCGCAATCTTCGTCATCACCGAAAAAGATGCACTTTCTTCGACCACCACCTTAAAAGATTGAATCTTCTAAGTTATACTAAAAAAATGAGGTTAAATAACTGTCGACCTCGACATATGCATTTCCACCATTAAGCTCCTTGCGCGTTCGTGTGCTCTCGCATTGTAAATGCTTTCAAGTTGTGCGAATAACGGATCATGATCCGAGCTACTTCCACCTTCACCTTGTTGAGATTCAAAGCATCCGGCGTCGCCTCCAAATTTGATCTTGTATTCTTTAAAAAGTATCATTTGCACCGTTAGCGATGAAGCTCGCACTAGGTCTTTCGAAGTTTTCAAGACCTGCATCAAATACCTCTCTCGGACCAAACACGCCTTCATAATAAATTTTTGACATTTGTTCTAAACCAACGAATTCGAGGATCTAATAATTTAGCAACTAAAAGTACGTCGGGGATTTTAGAAAAATATTTCAACCATTTCGATCTCATTTGCGCAATACATTCACCCAAAATAGGACTGAAGAATATTTTCGGAACCACAAAATAAGCGAGATAAGAAAGAGTTTAGTAAAAGGGAATAAATAAGCTCTGAAACAAAGGGATTCCAACATGGTCGTTATAACAAAATCAGAAGCTCAAGGGAATTGAAGAAGGTCCATGCCACATTTGTGGCAAACCGAATCACTTTGCTAGAGATTGATGGCATAGAAAAAAGACTATTGAAAGGAATACAATAATTTCCAGCAGTCACAAGACTAAAAATAGCATAGTGAGACGTAGAGGCATCTACGACCATAGTTGAGGATCTATCTAACGAGATTTGTAAAGAATAGGAGGAGTCATGCTTACGCGAACAATCGGCATTGACGGTCATCACGCTGGAAAAATAAACTATGAAAGCTATTGGTTCGTGGACTCAGGTTGCTCCAATCGTATGATGAGAGACAAAGAGAAGTTACAAAACACAACGGAGTACAAGGAGCATGAACGGTGGTTGCTAAAAACATCAGGCTTCCAACAGCTCGTATTGGCAAAACGGTCATCACTCCGCGAACCTACACTGATAAAATGCAACTACACGATATCTACCATGTCCCAAATATGAAGAAAAATCTCTTACTGTGTCACAACTAACGACTTCGGAAATTATGTTATTTATTGGCCCGCTAAAGTTAAGGTGTATCGAAATCTTAAAATTACTGGTACACCAATCATGGAGGGTAGAAAATAGCGTCTATCTATGTAATGAAATGTAGTGACCCTAGCCATCGCTACCATTTCTAACGTCATCCCACGTGCCTAACGTTGCGATAACTTAAAAAGAGATGCAAAAGTGCGTATGAAATTTTTCCTTTTCGTGAAGGAGTCATTTTCTGTACACATCAAAAGAATACATATACACGACAAAAGAATTTCTTCTAATCTTGATTTCATGCTAGCCCTAATTACATGAGTTGTGTATACATTCGTAGCAAAAGTAATCACATGTCGTCATCCACGTACACACCTCCCCAAAAGTCGCCCGGAAACTTCAAAAGATTGCCTTGCCGGCTAGGCGATCACGTACGTGTTCACTAGTACCTACAACACATAAAACGTGGGATGAGCTTGTAAAGCCCAGTAAGTGGAAATGTATGCATGCGGTGCCCGTGTCATGACTTGCAGAGGCATACGCACAATTCTTACTATTTCTCACAAAAAATCGTGTCTTGTCTTGTCTTGTCATGTCTTGTAGGGTCCCTAATACACGTCATGTCTTGCACGTATCTTGTCTTGTAGGGCCCTTGGCTAATCTTGCTACGGGGGCATTTGCCCGTATTACACGTCCTGTCTTGCACGTGTCTTGTCTTGAAAACGGTGACATAGAAAGTCACCTTGTAGCGCTAGAAGCGCCGCATTACACGTCTTTTCTTCCACGTGTCTTGTTTTAAAAATGGTGATATACTAATATTAGCAACTACTTCTCGCGCCCCGGCGATGATACGTAACACATGTCATGTCTTAAAACTCTCGTGGGACTCGTGTATGCACATGAAGATGCATGTACGAAAATGCCAGATGACTTGTCATGCCATGTCATTTAACGTGTAATTCATGTCATGAAATAAATCACATAGCATCATAGAAGCACAGAGCCACGTAAAAAATGCACACAAAATTTTATGTGTTGTAGTTGAAGTGAGGTTCCCACTTACCTGTCGTCCGTCGATTACAAGCTACTGATCCGGCGAAATTATTAGTCCCTATCCCAAGCATAAAATTATGTCATCAGTGTACTGCCTATATTCTCAAATTCCTAAGTGTTAAAATGCTTAACTATAGAATAATTAGATATTGAAATCTGCTAAGGTCAAGTTACCCCGCGAAAGTTCTTAGTTCGTGAAATTCATGGCATGGCTCATAATCGTGACTTGCTCAATTCATGAAATAGAATTCGTGAACTTAGCTTATATCTTCAATTCATGAAGTATTACTTCTAAATTATCTTATGAACTCACCTTGCAAACCTTAGCTAAATTCGCGAACTCGACCTAATTATTAATTCGTGAAATTCCTAACTACTTCTGGTTTGCAAAATACTAACAAATCTTGAAAGCTAAGGCATTACTTAGGGTTCGCCAACCCCTCTCAATTTGCAAAATATTAGGTTCACAAACCACTCTTGATTCGCGAAGTGCTTCGCCAATTCGCCGAGTTGAATTCCCCATGTATTCTTTTTGGTTCGTGAAGTGACTTGTGAAGCTTGCGTTGGGTTCGTGACTTATGGTTCACAAAGTCGTTTGTCACATTTCACCTAAAGTCGTCAACCTATATGATTCGTAAAGTACCAAGTTTGCTAAGTTTAACCTTTTACACCTATTTGCGAACTTAGGGTTCGCAAAGTTCATAACTTCGCAAAATCCCTAACATGTTTACGTTTTGCGAACTCCATCTCCTCCTCTTAATTCGTGAAATAGATTAGCTATTAATTCGTGAAGTGTCTAAAATTAGTGAAGTCCTAATACGTGAAGTTTAATGTCTTTTAACTTGATTTGCAAACTATTTCTACACCCTTAGAGTTCGTGACTTATTAGTTTCATGGCACACCTCAATTCGTGAAACGCAACGTACATACAATTCGCCAACTTGTCAATTCGCCAACCTAGTTCGTGACATTTGTAGTTGCGAAGTATATCACATTTCCTATCGAGTTCGTGAAACTCTAAGGTCGTGAGATTAATCTCTCTGAGTTCGTGAAATGTCCTAACACCTACTTCGCGAAACTTAGTTCGCCAACTAGCTCCATTCGTGAAATTGACTCCCTATGAGTTTGACGATCTAGCTTAATTCGTGAAACACATAGCTCACAAATGTTTTGCGAACTCCACCTACCTTTCGTTTGATTCGCGAAATGTTAGTGTTCGCCAAGTACTAGGATTCGCCGAGTTATTCCATTCGCCAAGTGATCAACTCGCAAAAAGGTACTCTAGTTCATGACTTGTGAATTTGCGATATCTCTCATAAGTTTAATTCGCGCTTTGCATTGAGTTCGCGAACCTCCATCCATTGGCAAAACTCATCCATGTCGTGAAACTTTATCGGGTTCGCCAAATGGACACAACCCGCGAAATTCCCACTTCGCGAAACTCGGTTCGTGAGTTAGGGTTCGCCAAGCTTAGCTTGATTCGTTAATTTCATGTTACAACCTACAACCGCGAAACTTAACACATCTCCTAGCCCGCGAACTAGAGTTCGTGAAATTCCTCCAACACTTCCTAATTCATACTTAATTTGTCTAATTCGCCTTGTTTGCGAAGTGTCTCTGATTTGCCAAGTTTAGTTCGAGTTCGCCAATTTATATCCACCCATCTTAGGATTCGCCAACTAGTTCAATTCGCGAACCCTTTAACACTTTAACGTCTAAAATCTTTAAGGGCTTCGATCAAAATGGTATTTCTTCCAAGAAACATATAAATATCCTATGAGCTCTTAAATATTCAAAACCCTCGATACTTAATAAAATTCCCAAATTCCCTAACTGTGAAGCTCTCAACAGCTCCTAAAATACCATGCTAATATCATACCTTAGAGATTAAACTCGTATCCATCCACTAATCCTATTTTATTTTCACAAGGGTTCTATTAACCGAAGGCTATGCGGGTAGAGAAAACTCATTAATTCTATGCGAAGTACAAAAGAGCAACATCATACCAAGTTCCTCACCTCTCCCTTCGGCTTCTTTGAATTGTTTAAGGATTCTTGAGCTAAAAATCACTTGCTTCGTTCCTTCTTCCAAGCTTAAATTGATTTCTTGTTCGACTTCTCCTTTCTTTTCTCCTCTCAATGTGATCGAATATTCTTGTGGTATCAATATATCTTCCTTTCTTCCTCAGTTTGAAGTTGACGTGTTTTGCTCATTATTAAGGTTTGGATAGGAAAGTAATCAAAGTATGTTGATGGGACATGAAGTGGCGTGGGACTTCCTTAATCTAAGGGACCTTGTTGCTAAGATTTTTCTAGGGTTTGGGCCAAGATAAGGTTCTACTTGGGCTTGAAATTCTAACATTTATAATCCATTGCATTTCCACTAATTTGACCCACTTTAGTTTATATGTTATCTTGGACCAAGCCTATAAATTGTCTTGGGCCTAAGTTTGGATTTAAATCTAGTCCAACTATCATCATAGCCCAAATTTCAATCCCACTACTTTTATCATCCCAATCCCCCTTATTTTATATGTCCGAAAATTCCTACTAGCTTAGATGTCGCAAGGCACGTAAATTTTAGATACACACTATTTCATAGAATTCACATAAGCACATAATTAATGCACAACAATTCACATCATCGCATGAGCACATAGTCACGTGCACAAAATTCATGAAATCGTGCGGGCACGAAGTTCATGGGGTCATGTAGTCACGTAAAACACATAAAATGCCCCCAATGTATTGGCCTATTAGCTTACGGGGATTCGGGTTCTACATGAAAGCAAAATCTGCTTACGTAGATAAGACCCGAAATATGAAACTGCTGAATTGTGTCACTTAAGGTGTGGACATGTGAGCTATCAGAAGCTCAAAGTAATGATGATGGTGAAAGGTCTCCCTCAACTAGATATAAAGGATAAGGCAGTTTGCGTTGGTTATTAGTATGGTAAAGCACATTAATTGCAATTTGAAGACTCGAGCTGTAGAGCAAGGAAACCATTAGAGACAATCCATTCTAATGTATTTGGGCCAATCGGACAACTTTCAATCAGTGGTATGCACTATATGGTGACTTTCACTGGTGACTTCTCAAGGTATGTTTGGGTTTTCTTGATAAAAGAAAAATCAGAAGTTTTTTCAGAAAAATTCTCTCAATTTCTGAGGAGTAGAAGATATATACCATCAGCTAACGTGCCGTAACACAACTTAACAAAATGGTGTGGCAGAGAGGAATAATCGTCACTTGGCTGAAACATGTCGAAGCATGATACAGGCAAAACATGTCCCACCAAAGTTTTGCCCAAACCATTAGAGATAAACTTTGGAAACAAGATTCCTTAAACCGAGGGAATTCACGTCAATATAAGTCCCATCACCCATACCTTTGGGAAATACCTATCTAAAACCCTTCACGTTTACAAACCCATTTAGTAAGAATCCACCGATTGCTAAGAGAAAGAAGAAGGGAGAAATCGAACTAAACCCACAGAAGCTTGGAATAGGTATGAGTTTTCTTACCATGATTTTCGTTTTTTATTTAAGAAATGGTATACCCTAAGGATTTTAAGCACGCGAATGACATTTGCTAGGTTTACTAATTTTAATTATCAAGGGTATATATTCTCACCTTAATTTTGTGTCATTAGTCCTATATTAACATGTTTAGGATGTTAGGGTACGAAAATCTGTCCAAAATGGCACTCTTAGTTCATTCGAATTTTAGGGTTTTGACATTCAAAGACCTTCAACGTGTTCTTGAGTGAAAATGGTACATTTTGATCGAAAATTAAGGTCTCGCTAGTGTATTTGGTGTAATGGAAGTCGTGAAGTGTAGACTTCGCGACCCTTAGTCCGCGAACCTAAGCTTGGCGGGTCCATGACAAGTCACGAACCCAAAGTCGCGAGCCCATGCTGAAATGAGGTTCACGAACCCTAAAGGTTAAGTACATGAAGTCGCGAAGTTAACCTTAGAGTAGTTCGCGAAGTGAGTGTGCGAAGTTGAACATGGTGAATCATAACACTTCACGAATTGTAAAATGATAGTGTCACAAATGAGAAGTTCACGAATCCCAAAAGGTTTACATGCATGGTTCGCGAAGTGAGCATGCAAAAGTTTAACTGGCGAATCCATGTACTTTACGAATTAGGAACTTTACGAGCTAAGCATAGGTTGGCAAATTAAAGTAGATGATACCTTAGACTTAGCGAATTTAGGACTTTGCAAACTGAGCCGAGATGCACTTCGCGATTTAGGGCGCTTCACGGGTTGAGAAGGTTTCACGAGTCCAACGAGTCGCGAACCACGGAGCATGAACTTCACGGACCATGGGAGGCTCACATGTCTTAAATAGTTCGCGAATTGAGGTGTGTCACGAATGGGACAAGTCACGAACAAGGTGAAGATGAGTGACTTCGCGAACTAGAAATGCACTCACGAATTAGGCTAAGTTGGCGAATTACTATGGCACTTCACGAATTGAGGACTTTGTTAGGTTAAGTAGGATTCGCGGGAGATCATGAGATGATGACTTCGCGAACTATGAGTTAGGAGTGAACTCCGCGAATTGAGTTAGGGTTCGCAAAGTCTATGAGGCGAGAAATGTTGGGAATCCCCGAGGGTCCCCAGACCCACGTTTTGGACGCCGGAATTTTAAAATTTTACGGGGTTCCCTGCGTATCGAAGATCGCTTGGTTACAAACACGAAAATGTAATAACACAAAGAATAAGGGATCTGCATGACACCTCGTCGAAACCTCTTGACGATTGCTAGCTTAGAATCCTTCGAATCCCCGAGGCATAGTGCCCCTCTCCTACGCCAAGAGCACACACGGACTCCTTTGCACAAGATCGTCATGCGGCACCTCACGAACGTCGCAGCTGTTCTTGCAAGTGCGGCTAGGCAAGAACGCGCTGCTTGCTGCTCCCGAGAGAGAGAGAGTACGAGAGAGAAAGTGGTTAGAGGAGAAAATTCTTTGTTTTCCTCACTTTACCTATAATTTCGAAAATTGTGCTTCTCCTCTTTCTAGGATCTCGAAAATCCCTATTAATACTATTTAGGATTGGCTTGCAATTAGTTGAGTGTGGTGGAAGAAGAAGCCTCACACCTCCCCCTTTTACAAGTCTTCGTTTTAACGAGTAATGAATTCAAAATTCAAAGTTTAAATTTAATTAATTAAATATCCAACATTCTTAATTAATTAAAATAATATATTTAGTATATTTTAAACATATAATATCCAATATAAATGTATTTTAATAATTTTCTAAATTTTATCTAATATAAATTCAAAACTCATATATTCCGATATATATATTATTCCCAATTAAACATGTTATTATTCTAAGACAATGATAAAGATTTAATCTAATATAAATCATATACTAAATATTAAATATCTAATATTTTATTTCACAATAGCTCATGAGGTGAAAAGACCTTGTAACGACCCTCACTTTCTAATCGTTGTAACTGGCGAATTTCGCAACGTAAGTCACGGAAGACCCCGTCTAATAAATTCTTTTTCCTAAAAAAAGATATATTACATCAAAATGTTAGTCTACATCGTTATTACTGTAGACCTTTTTGGTCCAAATGATTATGAGAGTTTTGATTATTCCAAAGTAATATGTAAATTGGGGGTACAAATTAGAAACTCGATATGCATGTTGTGTGATGTTTAAGTATGTGAAAATGTTCGACTAAGCGCTTAAATATGATAAACTGTTAAGAAAATCGAATTTGAGTGATCATGTGCTTAACTGGAAAATTTTCGAGATCACCTGGTTATGAACGTTTTCGTATGAATGGAATCTCGTTGCGTGCTATATATGGAAAATATATCATGTTAAGTGATATGCAAACTGTCTGTGAGATTGAGTTGTTTTGGAAAGAATATCACTATGATCATCCGAACAATGAATGACTATGCTGTATATATGAAAAGGATATTCTGACTAAGTGCTGAAACGTGATTGATCTATTTTAGGAAAGAATATCATGATAATCCGTTCAGGCTATCTTAATGACTCTTAAATCAGTGAATCCATGATCCTGCTTTCCTTGTGCAACTTAGGATTCATATTATGGAAAGTGATTAATTGATTGTGCTTATATGTGGTAAGATGCTGATTGAGTCTATCTATGGAATGTGCTGAAATCGGATGAGATCACTATACAGGAAAATATACTTTGCATTATACTCAGTAGATCAAATCTTTCTCTGTGCGAATTGGCTATCATATTTTGGGAAGAAATCAGTTGATTGAGCTCTACAGTTGATAATATGATGAGTGGAATATATATGGATATGTTGGCAAATGGATGAGATTACGGTGGAATGGATGTTAATCTGTGGTATTTATGGTAAGTGATCATGCATGACCGTTGAGCTTAATTGGTTTATTCTTGGCATGCTTGTTTGAGTTAATGCACGTGATTATTGAGCTTTCTCTTGCATATTCTTGTGCTTAACTGCCTTGTGAAGTGTAGAAGCTATTCTTGGGTCTATATAGAAGGAAACACTTCACGATTGAAGGGTAGACAACGAACTCACAGGCTAGCGAATCCCTTAGAGTTCTTGAGCGAAATTTGCGATTAATTCGTAGTTTGTGTGAGCTTTCATTTGCGAATTCTGTACCCTTTGAGCGATCTTTAGCAACAACCTATCCTAAACCTTGTCTTCGGACGTGTTGTGTCTGCGGGCACGTTGAACGCACAAAGGAGCGCGGTTGGAGTCTTTCGCACGTGGAGGGACGAATTTGGTGAATTCGTGGCCCTTCACTAGCAAGCTGTATCCAGTCGGGGAATAGGTTTCCTGGGTTAATGACGTGGATCGCAACTTGGTGTGCGACAGACAGCCTAGGTGGAGGTCTAGTTTCCAAAGTGCTTCGGTTGTGTAAGGGTCAATCATCTTGTAACTATAACCGGTAATACCTAGTGATTGATTGGAACTCTTGTGGTGAGATCACACCCCAAGGACAGGATTAAAACGCAGTTGGGGATATAACCTTCTATAAAATCTCGTCTCACTTTACTTTCTGCTATTTACTTTTCTGTGAGACAAACCTGGAATGCGCGCTAATATCTAGGTGATATCGTAGAAATCATTTCCGAAAACTACGTGATATTGAAACAGGGTTAGGGAGATAACTTTAATACTCGTACTGATTTCTGGGAAATAACATACTCTGCAAATATCTTCTTAAAGAAAAGTAATTTTCAAAGAAGAAGAAGCCAAATTTTATAGCCTAATTCACCCCCCTCTTAGGCATATTTTACACTTCATTTGGTATCAGAGCGGGTTACTCAACGATAGGCTAACACGCTGAGTTAAGATCTAATGGCTTTTTCGAGTGATGTTTTTGTAGAGGGTCAATCCCACTCTAGGCTATCTCTCTTCGATGGAACGAACTACGCAGTGTGGAAGAATCGCATGATCGAATTTCTCATCGCTGTCGACTACGAACTTTGGGAGACAATCATCAACGCACCATATACGGCTAACAAAATCGATGGAACCCCAAAGGACGCTAAAGATTACAATGCTGATGACAAGAAAGGAATCACGCGGAACGCCAAGGCGAAAAACATCTTCGAATGCGCACTCACACGGGAAGAATACATACGGGTTAGCTCCTGTCATCGGCAAAGGCCCTGTGGGATATGCTCCAAGTTACTCATGAAGGAGAACTCAAGAGTTGTGCAAGAAAGACTGGCTCTGCTCACTCATCATATAGAACTGTTCTCGATGGAATCTGATGAGAATATAAGCCAAATGTTCTCTCTCGGCAAGAAGGTTCCCGACAGTGAATAGGTGAGAAAGATACTGAGATCACTGCCGCGAGAATGGAATGCCAAGGTTACTGCCATCTACGAGCAAAGGATCTAGAAGCACTTAGCATCTCCGAACTGATTGGATCTCTTATATCCTACGAGATGATTCAAACGTCAATGAATGAGAAGTTGCAAAACAAAAATCAGAAGTCCATTGCATTCAAATCAAATCAAAAGAATCTAATTCTGACGACGAAGAAGAAGGCTTGATGAACGACCTAGCCATGCTTACAAAAAGATTTGAGAGATTCCAGCAGAAGAGGAAATTCAAAGGGAACTTCAACAAGTTCCAGAATAAAAGCAAAGGAATGTCCACGTCTGGGAAGAAAGTCCAGAAGTGTTTCCGATGCAACAAACCGGGCCATTATGCACATGAATGCCCCGCAACCAGCCATGAGAAACCAAGGAAGCAGAAGGCTATGGTGACGGAATCAAATGACTCTGAACTGGAATAAAGTGAGGACGAGGATCGCACTTACATGGATGAAGAGATCAGGTATCTCACTCTTTCTCCATTGAGAAAATCCACATCCTAAACAGTTTATATAACAATGATTGTGAGAGTGACTCATCTGTTTCTGACATAGAAGAAAGTAAGGAAGATTTGTGTAGGTTACTTCAAAAGGCTGAGAGAAAGATTGTCACTAAATTCTTGAATAAGGAACTGATAAGCAGCGACTAGCTAAGGAAAAACATGAGGCTGATTTAGAGATCTCATGTTTGCAAGGAGAATTAGATACTACTAAGAATGAGGGAATTTCTGTGGACTGTGAGAAAACAGAAAAGAAAAACAGTGACTTATCCAGAGATATTATAGAACTTATGAACTCCTTAGAGAGGGAAAAACAGACAGTTGATAGACTCCTTGAGGGTGGGCAGAACCTAGACATGCTGTTGAATACTCCTAGAAACATCGGTAGGTCAGGGATAGGTTATTCCACTGAGGAAAAGCATGTTAAACATTTTGTGCCTAAGTTGAAGTGTTTTGTTGTGGTAGAAATGGTCATTATGCATACAACTGTCCCTTAAAGAAGATTGATAAAGCTAAGTATGTCTGGAGACCTAAGAAAGTCACTGTAATTGCCACTGTTGTATCTGATTGTAACAGGAGATCACCGTCTATGCAGAATGATATCTCATATGTTAACAGAAGTTATTTCTCCGCTAACATGTTAGGACCCAACAGAAATTGGTACCTCAGAAGAGTACTTCTTTCTATAGGTACGAAGGAAGAACTCTAGTAAGAAAAGTAGGTGGTATCTCGACAACGGGTGCTACCGCCACATGACAGGTGATATAGGTAATTTTGTGTCGTTGAAGGCGGTTGATGGAGGATATGTTTCGTACGCCAACGACGCAAAAGCCAAATCGTGGGAGTTGGTACTGTCGGTAACAATTAAATATCACTATAAATAATGTATGGTTTGTTAAAAACTTCGAACATAATTTAATTAGCATTAGTCAATTATGTGATGATGGACATACCGTAGCTTTCGCCAAAGATAAGTGCTTTGTTAAAAAGGATGATGAGATTGTGTTTAGTGCATCTAGGCATGGTAACATTTACTGCATCACTCTTGATGATATTGCTAACCAAAATGTCAAGTGTCTAGTAGTTACGCAGGATATCACATGGTTATGGCATACACGTCTGTGACATGCTAACATGGAACTGATGTCTCACATATCATGCAATGAATTAGTGAGAGGTATTCCAGATATCAAAGCCACCAAGGACAGAATCTTGCCAAATGGGGAACAGACCAAGACGTCCTTTAAACCTAAGAATGTGATCTCTACGTTCAGACCACTAGAAACTGCTGCATCTTGACCTTTTTGGTCCGGTATAGGTTATGTCATTGAGAGGGATAAGAGAGGAAAGTTCGATTCCAAGGTAGACGAGGGATCCTAGGTTATAGCCTTCATTCCAAAGCTTTTAGAGTGTTTAATAATAGGAAGAAAACTGTTCAAGAATCTATGCACGTTACATTTGATGAGTTTCATAACGCAGATGCTACTGAGGAAGGTATAAGTTGTGTCTCCTGCAGATATATACAGGTTACTGACAAAGAAGTGAACGCGATTCCATTGGAACTAGATACTGAGTCAGATGAACCTAAAGCTTCAGATGAACAACAGCGCAGAAAATTCAAACATGCCTCCAGCCACCCACTGAGCAAGTCATAGGGAATATCACTTTAGGGATCAAAACGAGAGCAACTGCACGAAACGATATTGCTGAGAACATGACGTGATGTTGTCAACCATGGAACCTAAGACAGTGAATGAAGCGCTTGACGATGAATCGTGGGTGATTGCCATGGAAGAAGAGCTGGCACAATTCGAAAAGAGCCATGTGTGGGACTCTTGTGGAAAGACCTAACGATAAGTCCTAATAGGCACGAAGTGGGTGTTTCGCAACAAACTGGACGAGAACGGTAACATGACATGAAATAAGGTCAGGTTAGTTGCCAAAGGTTATTCCCAAGAAGAAGGTATAGATTTTCAAGAAACCTTTGCACCCGTAGCTAGGCTCGAGTCTATACGTATTTTACTTGCATATGCATCTTTTAAAAGATTTAAGCTTTTTCAAATGGACGTGAAAAGTGCATTTTTAGATGGTTTTATAAATGAGGAAGTCTTTGTCGAACAACATCCCGGTTTGAAAAAGAAGAATTTTCAAATCACGTCTTTAAACTAAACAAAGCTTTATATGGTTTAAAACAAGCCCTAGGGCATGGTATGAAAGATTGAGTAGGTTTTTACTAGACATGGGCTTCACAACAGGAACAATAGATAACACTCTGTTTATAAAGTGTGAAGGGAATCACATACTACTTGTGCAGATATACGTTGATGATATCATATTTGGTAGCACTGACATCACTCTTTGCGAGAATTTTTCTAAGTCTATGCAACAGGAATTTGAGATGAGCCTAATGGGAGAACTCACGTACTTCCTTGGATTGCAAATCAAGCAATTGGATACGAGAACATTCATATCTCAAACAAAGTACACGAAGGAACTACTTGAAAAATTCGGAATGGCTAATTCCAAGGTACTTCCCTCAAATTGTGCACCGAAATTGATTTAGCACGAAGGCATATGGAATCAATTTCAAGTACCAAACATGTAGTACGCAATTTAGACAATTTCTCCTAGATACATGGTCCCCTAATCATGTATTCAAAATATTGAAGGTATGAGCAAGAAATTCGCATTTAATCAATTCCGCATATATGCAAGTTAAGATTGCATATTAAAATGTGCGATCAGAAATATTTATATATATAATTTTTGTTTTATAATATTATATATATATAAATTTTATTATAGTATGGGGTCAGATTATTTTGCTTCGATCATTTGTCACATCTAAAAATTTACAAGACACTTGAAAGATTTTATGCTGTCAAGTCCTGTCAGCAAACAAAAGTCCTGAGTTCAAAGTATGATCCATTTCGACAACTCTCACTAGGTTCGCTCTAGCGCTCATTTATTTTTTACTAGGATTTTTATATTTATATCATTCAAGTCAACACAAGTCATATTAAGTCAATTTACCTTTGATCGAGGCGCTTTTAATCATTTCACCGAGCGAGAGATCGTGGTTTGGAATTAAAGGGACTTTGAAGGCTTTAATTGGGTTATGACTAAGATGAATGGGAACTTTTGGGAGAAGTGAGCTTTACGTCATCTTCCATTCCTTCATCGTTCTCCTTTTCTTCGGCATTTTTCTCTTTCGTCTTTTTGTCTTTTTCATCCTTTTATCTTTTGTAAATTTTTTGCACTTGCCCAAGCTGAAGCAACGCTTCTCTACGAGGCTGAGAGATTATCTAAGGCAAAGTTCTTCTTGTTGGTTCTCGGGCCGATACCGTGCTCCTTTTCTCTTAATCGCTAAATAGGTTTCAGAGATTATCGATTTGAAGAAGTTCACAGTTATGGAATTCGAAACCCAAGGCCGTGCTCCTCTTCTCGTTGTCTCGATATAAGACCGGATTATCATTGGAGAAGTTCACTTCGTGGTGCTCCTCTTTCCAGCCATTCTGACGAGTGTACGAGATTATCGATGGAGAAGTTCGCAGCAGGATCCATGCCCTATTCTTAAAGATTTTGAGAGGCAGGTTCTTTTGATCTGTTTTCTTTGTGCGTTGAGCATTCCTCGTGTGCGTTTTCCACCTTATTTTGTCATCTTTTTCTTTTTCGTCTTGTTTTTCTCCCACTCATTTTCTCGATTGAACATCCCGCCGAAATTCTACATTGTCGGTTGAAGGCTCTAAGGGTTTTCAAATGAAGAAAAGCAACTTGGAGAGGGCTCAAAATGGATGACTGAAGGCTATGCTAAAGGATTGAAAAGTTAATATTGGCCGAGTGAGGACTTCCTAAGTGCCCTAATCATTTTCCTAACATTCTAATGCAAGGTGAGTATGAGACCAAGAATCACTAGTTAAGACAAGCAATGACTGTGTGACTCTCTCAAGAATAGATCCGTGGAAAGAAATAAAAAGGCTAGAAATCTCACTCATACACAGATGAATGCGACTTAAGATTGACAAAATTAAGCAATTAATCAGTCACACTGTCAGGAAATTCATATGTGATTTTAGATCGAGCATCCTAAAGGTATCTTCATTCGCCTAATATTGTACTTATATTTATAATATTTTTGGCTTTTTTTAGATTATTTTTATTTTTATTATAAAGAAATATTTCACGCAAGATATACCATTAAGTATAGAAACACTATAGCGAGAACATGTGTAAGCACATTGGAGCACGTAAAGCACAGATTACGGAAGATTCAACATACCTAATTTCGACAAGGAATTGGAACCGTTTTTTGCCCAAAGCCTTGGTGAAAATGTCAGCTAGTTGATATTCCGTTTTCACAGAATACATGTCAATCTGTGTCTGTTCTACGTGATATTTTATAAAATGATATCTAATATTTATGTGTTTTGTGCGTGAGTGGTGAACAGGATTGCACGCAATCGCAATGGCACTTTGGCTATCGCTATAAATGGGTATATTATTGAAATTGTACCCATAGTCACGAAGTTGAGTCCGCACCCATAGCATTTGCGAGCAACAGCTGGCAGCCGCGACGTACTCAGCCTCAGCCGTCGATGTTGAGACGCAGTTCTGCTTCTTGGATGACCAGCATATTAGCTTTTCGCCTAGAAATTGAGCGCCACCAGATGTGCTTTTCCTGTCCATTCGGCAACCTGCATAATCAGCATCAGTATACCAATAATTTGAAATTCGTGCCCTTAGGATACCACAATCCTAGGGTGGAGGTGCCTTCGAGGTAGCGTAAGATTCGCTTGACCGCGAGCATGTGGGATTCTTTCGGGTCGGCTTGGAAACGGGCACAAAGGCAAGTGGCAAACATGATATCGGGCCGGCTTGAGGTGAGATAAAGAAGAGAGCTGATGATGCTGCGATAGAGTGCGATGTCGACCTCTTTTCCGTGGGATCGGCATCCAACTTGCTACTAGTAGACATGGGTGTGCTGAAAGTTTTGCTCTGACTTGATGGAACTTCTTCAGAATGTCCTTGATGTATTTGGTGACTTATGAAGATGCCATCATCGAGCTGCCTGACTTGGAGTACCAAGAAGAATTGCATCTCTCCCATATGACTCATTTAAAATTGCTCTTCATTAGATCTCCAAACTTTTTGCAAAGCCGTGGATTTGTTGATCCGAAGATGATATCGTCTACATAAACTTGGACGATTATCAAGTCTTTGTCTTGCCATTTTATGAAGAGGGTCATATCGATTGTCCCGTGGATGAATCCAGATTTTACGAGGAAACTGCTCACGACATCATACCAAGCACGTGGGGCTTGTTTTAGTCCATACAGACCTTTGTCCAATCGATAGACGTGATCGGGATGTTCATGATCAACAAAGTCTTCTGATTGAGCGACATACACTTCCACCTTTAACACGCCATTGAGGAAGGTGGTCTTAACATCCATTTGATATATTTTGAAGTCTTTGTGAGCGCATAAGCCAAGAAAAGGCGGATGGCTTTCGATTCGGGCAACATGAGCATAGGTCTCATCGTAGTCAATGCCTTCCTGTCGATTGTATCCCTTCGCAACCAGCCTTGCTTTGTTCCGGATCACTTCCCCATCTTCATTCTTTTTATCCTTAAACACCATTTCATCCCGATAATGGTTTTACCATGCGGACAGGGTACTAAATTCCATACTTGAAGACGCTCGAATTGGTTGATCTCATCTTGCATTGTTATCACCCAATCCCAGTCTTTTACTGCATCTGCTACATTGATTGGCTCATTTTGGCTTAAGAAGCAGCTGAAGAGGCTGTGCTGATGTCGGTGTCCTTTCTGCACTTGAAAGATCACCAATAATCTGATCAACTGGATGTGCCCGAGTCCACTTTCGCTCATGTGGCAGGGCTGAAGTAGATGCATCAGCCATCTGTGGACCGAGTTTCCAAGAATTTTTGTTGTTCATTAGGTTGAGGTAAGTCTGATTCTTCTCTTGGATTGATCGATTCTTGTGAGACCTCTTCATTGACTATGGTAGGTTCCTCAGTGATCTGTGTAATTCTGAGTCGGGTGAAGTGGGGACATTTGATTGGAACATCGGCCTCGTCTAGTGGGGAATCCACTAGAGTTATGTTCTTCCTTTCAACGACACCGTTCTGTTGAGGTGTCTTGGCGACTGAGAATTGCTGACTAATCCCATGTTTTTATAAAAATCACTGAGGTACTTGTTCTTAAACTCAGTGCCATTATCCGTTCTGATGCCTTGAATGGTTTGTTGCAGCAAATTCTGAGTAGCGTTCACAAAATTAATTATCAAGTCCCATGTCTCATCCTTAGTTCGGAGGAACTTTGTCCATGTGTAGCGGGAGTAGTCATCAACGATAACTAGCATGCACTTGCGCCCACTAACACTCTGTGTCCGCATAGGTCCACAGAGGTCCATATGTAGCAATTCCAAAGGACGTGAAGTAGAGGCAACTAGTTTGGCGTGATGGGATGCTCGCTTCATTTTTCCTAGTTGACATGCCGAACATTGATGCTCTTTTTGTAGAATGATGGTTGGTAGACCGTGTGAACCAACTTTTTCATTGATAGTCGTTGAAGAGCTTTGATGTTTAGATGAGACACACGTTGATGCCATAAGCTGTTCCTCTGAGTTGTGGTCTGGGAGATGAGGCATACAACAGTCGTGGTCCGCATGGACGATTAATCGTGTAAGATTGGATTTTCCGAAGTCCTTGGAGGAGTTCTTTATTCTGACTGTCCAATATCTGCACCGATCAGCATGAAAGACCACTGGAATCCTTGTCACAAATTGGCCTATGTGGAACAAGTTATGACAGAGACCATTGACGTAAGAGACATCCTTGATTGTCAGATTTTCTAGAATGATGTTCCCAAGTCCTAGTGGGGGCTGTCGTTGTTCCCGAATCTGACTTTTTTGGTCGGTCTTTGTAGTTGCTCAGCAGCTCTTGTATTCCCGTCATGTGTGGAGCAACCGGAGTCAAGGTACCACACATGATGGATCTGCAAAAACAAATTTAAAGAGCTTTAGGTACCCACTTATAAATGGGTCCTCTCAGATTAGTAGATTTCATCTTAGGTTCAGATATGGTCCTAAACTAGTGTTAGTAGGAGCGTTAACAACCAAGTCAATCGTGAAGTAGTTGAGTTGGGTTTGCCTTTGTAGACGACATAGCCTTTTTGCCTTTCGTCTTTTTAGGCGGGGATTTAGGAACCATTTAGGTTGAACCTTGCAAGGAAGATTGATTTCAGCGCGGACAAATGCTTTAGTAGGCTTGAGCGTGGAAAAGATCTTTTCATTGGACAGTCTCCTAAGGTGCTTGGGGATTCGATCTTAACGGGATACCTTAGGTGAGAACAAGCATGAATAGCGCCATATGCTTTCTTTATGGCTAGATCTGTTTCCTACGGGTCTTCCTAGAGGCATTGTCTTAGAATGATTAAATTTTTATTGCTGAAGTAGAGCCTGTTTCGAAATTGGTGCTTCTAAAAGTGATTGGCTGAATAGAACATGTAGAAGCAATTATTTGAACAGAAGAAGCAACTCTTTTATTTATACGAGTGTCTTTTATTTGTAAAGAAGGAGATATTTCTTAAATGCATTCAAATCTACGGGCTGATTCTCTATTTTTAAACTAGACACTCCCGCCTTCGACTCTAATGCTCGCCCTACGCTCCCTGTAGACGTAAGCGAAATAGGATTAGATTTAGAATTCTTTAAAATATTATTCTTAATTTTCTGACCTTTTGAAGATGCTTTTTCTTTCTTCACGCTTTTCAGAATGATATTTCAGTTGAGGGAGATGCGTGAGAAATAGCTTGTGGGATGGAGGAAGCTTTGAGATTTTTCATCTATTTTAGTATTTTTTTTCTTTTTTTTTTTTCAGCTTCAAAATTCTCTCTTTCTTTTTCCAAAAAATGCTTAACCCTTCTATTTTCTTAACAATAGGGGGTATATATAGAGAATTTCAGAATGATGATATTGAGCTTCCTTATTATTATAATGATCTTCAGGAACATGAACTGATTCAAGGCTCCAACCCTTGGGAAGATTCCCAGTACCGTTGCTTTGATTCAGTTCGTCATAGCAAAAGGGAATTTCAGCCTTGGTTTTGGCTTTTTCCTTTTCCCCAGTAAAAGCCACGACTGAGGTTAGTCCGAGGCCCATGTATTTGACATCGTAGAGTTGTTTACAGTCGACTTTCTTCAAGTGACATGGATTCTCGAAACCTAGGCCATACTTATAGTCATAAAATTAGGCTGATTCAAAAATATAGTCTGTTCACATTGTCCCTTTTACTATAAGATCATCTAATTTTTTTTAGCGTATAACTTCTTACGCTCTTTCCTAATAGAGCAAAGTTATTTTCTACCGTCAATTTGGCGACTAATTCTGCTTCTAAGTTGGTGATCCTAGTAGTCGCTTTTGTTAACCTACAACTGAGCTTAGCTTTCTCATTGAGATTTCTAACTAAGCAATTGTAGTTATTTTCTAGCCTGTCTTCTAATTCTTTAACTTTTAAATCATGTTGCTCTATCTGGGTTTTGTAGTCTCTCTAGAATGTAGGCTATTGGTAAGATCATCTATTTTTGAACTAGAGCTTCTAAGTTCTGATTCGAGACTAACAATTTCTCCTGATATTTAGCTAGTTTCTTCTCTACTTCCTTACGTTTTTCTGCTCACATTCATGTTAGTGCATGCTAATTGATATGATTCTAATATGGTCAATAATGTGGATGGAGAAACTACCTCCTCTCACAAGGTTCGGATGCTTGGTCTTCGTCCGTGTGTTATGAGGTTTCGGCGTCAGAATGCTCGTCCAGACGGGCCATTAGGGCCAAATTCTATTCTTCTGAGCTAGACGTGTCCTCGAGCCAGTGGTCTTGTTCTGCCATTAAAGCTACTCCAGCTTCATTCTGCTTTTTGAGTTGAAGCTTCTTGGAGTAGTAGTTAGCATCTCTTTTCTTTGGGAGAGTACATTCTCTGGCGTAAGGAGCAGGTTTCCTGCAGTTAAAGCACTTGGTCGGTTCTTTGGAAGCTTTGACTTCGGAAGTCTCAGGTACATGTTCTTTGTTCTCAGAGCTTGAGGTCCGAAGTCTATTGGCTGATGATGAGGACTTCTTTTGAAGTATTGTTTGCTCATCATCTTCCCGATTAACGCCAACTACTTTCCCAGCACTTTCATGTTAGGCTCCATGTCGGAATCGTTTCATCTTCAGACTCTGAGGGGGTAGGAGGCTTAATGGTCTTTTCTTTCGTGGTTTTGAGCATCTCTTCTCCTAGACTAGGGCAACTGAGTCGTCGATAAGTTTGCCATTCTGCTCCTTCTGATTCTCGCTAATATCTTTCTTGTGCTGTGCAAGATTGTCGTACATGGCATGGATATCCAGCTCCTCAAGGTCTTTATTTTGTCGGATTTGAGCGGAGATCTTCTTCCATTCTGAGGGCAGAGAGGAAAGAAATCGGATGTTGGTTTTATGTTCTTTCTTCGTGATTTCAATTTTCCTCATCTCATTTAGGAGGGTGAGATATCTCTGGTAGAGACCGTGTAAGCACTTCTCGGGTTTAGCTCTGAAGGAATCGTAGGCTGTGAGAATGTTTGCCTTCTTGGCCTTGATGCTGACTTCTGTTCGTTGCATCATCTTATGCAGCTCATCCCACATTTCCTTAGTTGTTAGGATGCTGTCTATCTGTCGATAGCTGTCGTTTGGGATGCCCTGCATTAAGGTGTTCTTTGCTATCAGATAAGCCTTAGCTCTCACTCTTCCTCTGCAGTGTACTCTCTAGGCTCTTTAAGTCATCTAGAGGTAGGGATCGGAGGATTAGCGGTGTTGTCACCAGGCACATTTACACGTAACTAAGCTGGGCCTTGCTCAAGTGAACTGAGAAGGTCATAGCTTGATCTTTTAGCTCGATAAAAATTAGAAATCGGCTTCTCCACACTGTGTATTCGCCATTCTTTACTATCGGGGGACGGTTGTCATTTCCAAGTGAGTAGCATCCATTTTTGTTTGTTGAGTTGATGAATGATCTTCGTTGGTTGTTTTGATGATTTGGACTGATGTTATGTGCTTCACAAGTAGCAAATTAGTCAGCAGCGTTTAATTCTCAAGTAGTCGAGAATTATTTTCGATTCAATCTTTAGAGTTTGATCGAAAATAATTGTGCTGAGATAAAATGTATTTATACTTTTCTCGTGCTAGAAATTTTTGTCAGCGAAAAATTTTACGAGCGAAAAATATGTTCGAAATCTTTCAGTCGAGAATCTTGAATTTATTTCTATCACAAAGAAAACAATATGTAGTATATCAGTTTATTGTGCATTGATTTAATTAGTTGTCTTCGTAATTTGGGGTGTAATAGTCCTTAGCTTAGGACTTAGGTTGTTATTTATACCAAGTATGTTTGGTATAAATAGTTGTACAAACATTGTGCTTAATGAGAAGAGTTAGAAAATTGATCCAAAAGCCTTGCAATTCAATTTCTAGAGAGAGAAACACAATAAATCTTCTCACTGTAAGCGAAATTCTCTCTCGCGCTCTTCAAGAAGGTTTTCGATCGAAATATCAATCTCTTTAATTCTTATCGATTGCCTTAGAATTCATGCCTAGGATCAAAGAGTTGATAAATTAGGACTAATAATTGGTATAAGAACAGATTCGTTCTGTTTTTGAATCGGAAATTGTTAGAATTGGATTGAAGTTTGAGTTCGGGTACTGTTCCATCGAAGAACAGTTTGGCGCGAAATTAAATTTCGATAGCTCAACTCTGTGCTCAATGCTTTGAATTTGATGTTTCTGTGCTCGTTTTAGTGATGTACATTGATTACGATTTGATTCATAGCTGTTTGAACATCATTTTAGCAGATTGGATTTAATATGAGAAGTTATTGTTCGCGCGAAGAACAGTTTGAACACATTCTGATTTTGCTCAAATTCGATATATTTTGCTTCATGACGTGTTTAATTGCCTGTTCATGCGTAGTCAGTAGTGATTTCGAGCAGATTCGTGTAATTTCGAGGTCTAATTCATCTTTTTTGCTTGAATCAGTGTTAAGTGTATTCTGTGATTTTTCTTGATTATCTTATTTTTCTCGCTAGGTTCTTCGATCAAGTTAATTTCTCGATCGAAAAACTCTGCGCGAATATTTTTCTCGATCAGAATACTTAGTCTGGACTAAAGTCGCCTCTACCAAGAAAGACTTTAGTAGAACAAATTCTCGAGCTTTAGTTAGCGAAATTTTTATTTGACGAAGACTAATTTTGACCTTTGCGCGCATAAAACTACAGGTTTCGGTCAGACTTCTCAGTTTGACTAAGCGAAAATCATTTGCGTACGAGAAACTTTTTCAGTCAATGAATGTATTTTGACCCAGCGAGAAACTTATTAAACATATTGTTTCTCCGCGCTCGAAATAATTTCACGATCCAAATTTTTTCTCGACCGAAAGATTTTGAGCAATTTTTCTTGCTCGTAAAATTTTTTGCTGACGAACTTTCTCGCACAAGGACTGTAACAGCGCCAATTTTCTCGACGAATTAATTTTGATCAAACTTTAAACATTGAGTCAAAAATTATTCTCGAAACTCCTCTAGAATCAAACGCTACTAACTAATCCGCTACTTGTGAAGCACATCACATCAATTCAAGACATCAAAACAACAAACGAAGATCCTACATCAACTCAAAGAAGAAATGGATGCAATCCCCCATGTTTAATTTACTGTTTTATTAGATTAGACTTAAATACGAACACGATGACCCATTTGATGGATGTTTGACCCCCCGACGGTGCCAAGGTGGTGGACGCTCGGTGATGAGGCCGTTCGGTGACGAAGGACGTTTGACGACTTCAAGACCCATACGACGACCGGAAGTCTTTGGTAGTTTATTTTTCTAGGGTTAATTACTACTGTACGTGTTGTTGCTTTTTGAAATGATATGCATGTTTTATCTCTTATGTGAGATGGTTTATGCTCTCGTTTGATAACTACTAAGTGGGTAAAGGAATTGAATTGATATATTCTATCATTGTTTGAGATGTCTAGCATTGGGGAGTTTTGCGATTTGTTCCGAGTAAGTTGGCATATATTCCGCCCTAGTGTTAGCGTCTCGGGTGCCTGTGTCTTGGACTGAGACATACCAGTCCACCCCCACGAAGCGCATGGCAGCAAGGGGCGGTACATTTGGTGCGATTTGAGCATAAGCTGATAGGTCACACTTCGACAGTTATACCCAATAAACAGGGTTAGCCGAGTGGGTCAATGACTGAGACAAAGATAATTGAAACTCTTATTGGATAAGTTCGCATTTGACGTGACTTCGATAAAATTATATGAGTCAAATATTGCGTTAAAGGCTGAGGTGAGTCTAGCCGAGTCGGCGACATCAACTCCACTATGAAACTTTCAACGAGGTTTCCGAAACTCTTCTCCGGAGGAGGATAGTTTTCCAGAAAAATAGTGGGAGTCAAGAGAAATGAAAAGTCCTTGTTTGCGCTTGCTGAATGATAAGATAAACCTAATTAGATCTTTATTTTTACAGCTTTACGTTTCTTTCTATTACTGCAATGACGAACATTATACTATGCTTGAGTGAAACTGTGTGGCGGGACCAAACTATGTGGACGGCTCCGTAACCTAAGGATAGTCCTAGGTGTAGAGTCGCTAATTTATGTCCTCGATTCCCCCATACCGTAAGTCCCAGGGGCTGATGCGAGTGACGAAGATCAGGTTGCATGTGCCAAGTGGAGATAGATGAACCAAAGGTCAAGGCTATATACTTCTTTCCATGAGCAATGAGTTGCAGCGCACTCACTCTAAAATGGAAATGGACGTCATTTTGCTCATTTGAAGGAGCTTTTTGGCGAACATTCCAGGAGTGCTCGTTATTCCCTATTAACTATTCATTGCAAAATGGCTGAGGGAAGTGACATCGAGAGCATGTGCTCAAGATGATCGATCGAAAGACACGAGGCACTAGACTTTATCATGATAATGAGCTCCAAAAAAGATCTCATACTTCAGTCGATCCCACCTTCCTTCAATTCGTTCATTGTAACTTTAATCTGAACAAGGCGAGATGACATTGACTAGATTGATGAACCAGTTGTTGGCGGCGCAAACTCATATGAAGAAGGTGAAAGAAAAAAG
>JAPQWV010004842.1:0-25971 GCA_027422505.1 Craterostigma plantagineum
CACGCTAATGATGAAAGATTTAAAGAATGAACGTGGGTTGTGAAAGTGTAGACTATGAATGCTTTCAAAATGGGTTCTTCCTTGTTCAACACATACGCACTCACACATACTACACAAAAAACGCACACCTTAATGAATTAGGGTTTGGGGGTATATATACCACATTAGTTGGTATATTATACCCCTAGTAACTAAGAACTAGAATATTACAATCTAGCCCAAAGTTAATTAAATACAAACCAACTAAGATAAACACATTGAAATTGAACACTATAAAATATTCCTAACAGTATTGAGAGGCATCTCGTCTCTTCTTGAAATATTACCTGTCCTTTGACAACGATCACAAGCCGATACGAAAGCATGAGCGTCTTTAAATAAAGTCGGCCAATAAAAACCCGATTGTAAGACTTTAGCAGCCGTACGATTTCCTCCAAAATGGCCTCCACACTCTAGAGCACGGCAATGTCGTAAAATATCGTGCGCTTCTTCTCCTGAGACACATCTTCGTATAACTTGGTCGGCACAATGCTTATACAGATAAGGATCTTCCCAATAATAATGTTTTATATCGGCAAAGAATTTCTTCTTCCCTTGATAATTAAGCTCTGTTGGTATTATTTTTGCTGCAAGATAGTTGACGAAATCAGCATGCCACGGAGCTTGCGATATAGCTAAGAGTCGTTCGTCTAGAAAGTTATCATCGATAGTTTGTCTCTTCAATTTATTTTCTTCTGACAACTCCAAGCGAGAGAGATGATCTGCTACTAAATTCTCTGTTCCCTTTTTATCTTTAATCTCGACATCGAACTCTTGAAGCAATAGAACCCATCGAATCAGTCGTGGTTTTGCATCCTTCTTTCCATCAGATACTTGATGGCCGAGTGGTCAGTGTGCACGATTACCTTGTTCCCGATTAAGTATGATCTGAACTTTTCGAAGGCGAAGACGATAGCAAGTAACTCTTTCTCAGTTGTGGCATAGTTGAGCTGAGCATCGTTGAGAGTTCGACTCGCATAGTAAACGGTATGAAATATCTTGCCCTTACGTTGCCCAAGAACCGCTCCCACTGCATAATCACTTGCGTCACACATCAACTCGAACGGTATGTCCCAATCCGGAGCAATCACGATCGGTGCCGACACTAGTTTCTCTTTTATAGTAGAGAATGCCTCCTGCATCAAAGATAAAGGGCGCTCCTTGAATTAAGAGGCTCGATAATGGCTTTGATATCTTGGAGAAGTCCTTAATGAATCGTCGATAAAACCCAGCATGCCCCAAAAAACTCCTAATTCCCATGACAGATGAAGGTGGTGGAAGTTTTTCTATTGTCTCAATCATTGCCCGATCAATTCCAATTCCTTTGCGAGAAACTTTGTGACCTAACACAATACCTTCTCGAACCATGAAATGGCATTTCTCCCAGTTTAAAACAAGGTTAGTTTCTTCGCAACGTTTCAATACTAAAACAAGATTATCTAGGCAATTATCGAAAGAACTTCCAATAACAGAAAAATCATCCATGAATACCTCAATTGTTTTCTCTACCATATCAGAAAAAATTGCCATCATACATCTTTGGAATGTACCCGGTGCATTGCATAGTCCAAATGGCATTCTACGAAAAGCAAAAGTACCATACGGGCATGTAAATGTGGTCTTTTCTTGGTCTTCCGGTGCTATAGCAATTTGATTGTATCCGGAATATCCGTCTAGAAAGCAGTAGTAGTCATGCCCCGCCAATCGATCTAACATTTGATCAATAAAAGGCAATGGAAAATGGTCCTTACATGTGGCTTTTATTAAGTTTTCGATAGTCGATGCAAACACGCCATCCCGTAACGGGTCTCGTCGGAATTAGTTCGTCGTTCTCATTTTTACCACTGCGACTCCTCCTTTCTTTGGAACCACATGTATCGGACTTACCCAAGAGCTATCTGAAATTGGGTAAATCACTCCAGCGTCTAACCATTTTAGGATTTCTTTTCGCACCACGTCCTTCATTGTTGGATTTAATCTCCGTTGTGGCTCTACAGAAGGTTTGGTGTCATTTTCCAGGCGGATATGATGTGTGCACATTGATGGGCGGATACCCTTGATATCAGCTAATGTCCACCCGATCGCTGCTTTAAACTCGTGGAGTACTCGAAGCAGCTTCTCCTCTTCATCATCATTAAGAGACGACGATATAATAACTGGTAAAGTAGAAGATTCGCCAAGAAATGCATAACGAAGATGAATTGGTAACGACTTAAGTTCGAGTAGTGGTGGTTTCTCAATAGATGACATGGATCGGGAAGGGTTTTCGCCGAGAGCTTCAAAGTATTTTCTTCTATTTGGTTCAAACGAGTCCAACCACTTCACACACTCATTAATATCTTGTTCATCGATCTCATGTATATCGTCTCGCACCAAACTGGATTCCAATGGATCTTCTCTAGTAATATGCTTAGGCAGTAGATTTTCCACATTTTCTACACGGAAACAGTTATCGCTTTCATTGGGATACTTAATGGCATTGAACACATTAAATATAACTTCCTCTCCATGTACCCGGAGACGAAGTTCACCTGCATGAACATCAATTAATGCTCTCCCAGTTGCTAGGAAAGGTCTACCCAAGATTATTGGTATGTCCTTGTCTTCTTCCATGTCAAGGACTATAAAATCTGCAGGAAATATAAACTTATCGACCTTGACTAAAACGTCTTCAATGATACCTCGTGGATGTTTCAATAATCAATCTGCCAGTTGTAGTGTCACAGTCGTCGGGCTCGCTTCACCTAATCCAAGTATTCTGAAAATGGATAGCGGCATTAGGTTAATACTAGCGCCTAAATCACACAAAGCTCTTTCAAATACAGAGTTTCCTATTGTACAAGGGATTGTAAAACTTCTTGGGTCTTTGAGTTTTGGTGGTAACTTCTTTTGTATAATAGCACTACATTCTTCAGTAAGCGCTACTGTTTCATATTCTCCCAACTTTCTCTTCTTCGACAATATATCCTTCATGAACTTTGCATAGCTAGGCATCTGCTCAAGCGCATCGGCAAAAGCAATGCTGATGTGCAATTTTTTAAATATTTCAAGAAATTTAGAAAATTGTTGATCAAGCTTATTATTCTTGATACGTTGCTGGAACGGAATTCGAGGCTTAGGTTCTTCAGAAGGTAGACACTTAAGCTCTACAATTTCAACATTCTTTTCTTCTGATGTATCAACTCCTACTTCGGATGAATTCACTTTCTTATTATTGACCGGTGACTCCAATTCCATGCCACTCATCAGTGTTATCGCCTTGCAATGTTCTTTTCCTTCTCGCTTTGGATTACCCTCTGAGTTACTAGGAAAAGATCCTAATGGCCTCTCACCTATCATCTCCGCCATTTGACTCACCTGAACTTCTAAATTGTGGATTTGCGCTGACTGGTTCTGCATGTTGGTTCTCATTTCGTTGATGAGTTGTGTTTGTGAAGTAGCCATTTTCGCCAAAGCCTCTTCCCAGCTTGCTTTCTTCTCATTTGGCTGATGATTATGTTCGGGTTGTAGAGAATTCTGATTATTCTTCCACGAAAAGTTTGGATGATTACGCCACCCTGGATTGTAGTTATTTGAATAAGGATTGTTTGGTTGACGATTGTAGTTTCCAACATATTGTGCTTGCTCCAATGATAGTTGTTCTGTTGCTTGACATTCAGAACTCTGATGCGGTCCACCACATAGATTGCATTCAACAATAGGCAAGTGAACGGAATTGACTGAAGCCTGATTTGTTTGAAGTCGCTTCGTCAGATTCGCCACTTGAGCGACCAATTGAGCAATTGGATCATTTTTAACAATTGTTGTTGTGTTCCTAGCTCGCTCCATTGGCCACTGATAATTGTTATTGGCGACACTCTCGTACGCCTGATCAGCGGTTTTCTTCAAGATTGTCCCGCCAGCAGAAGCTTCGATGACGGCTCTTTCAGCACTGCCTATAGCGTTGTAGAAGCTCAAAACTTGTTGTGATTTAGATATACCATGGTGCGGACACTTTCTCACGAGCTCCTTAAATCTATCCCAAGATTCATAAAGTGATTCACCATCGATTAGAGTAAAGTGAGTGATCTCCTTGAGTATCTGTTGTTTCTTAGCAGGTGGAAAGAATCGGGCGAGTAATTTACTGGCGAGCATGTCCCATGTTGTAATTGAATTGGTTGGAAGGGAATTTAGCCATGCCTTCCCTTTATCACGTAGAGTGAATGGGAACAGTCGCAGCCGTAATGCGTCGTCAGAAACTCCATTATATTCGATAGTATCACATATTTCCAAGAAGTTGTCGATATGAGCGTTTGGATCTTCGCTCGGTAATCCATAAAATGGAATTTGTTGAATCATTTGAAATGTTATCGACTTAAGCTCAAAGTTATTCGGAGGAAGCGCTGGTCGCCTAATAGCAGATTGAGTACCAACCAAGGGAGTTGCGCATTCGCAGAGCGGCACATCATGATTTTCGTTATCCCCGTTATTGTTTTCGTTGTCAGCCATGGCTGATTGTGTTTGGTTAATAGCTTGCTTTTTCTTTTTCCGATTTTCTCGACAAGCTCGCTCGATCTCCTAATTTAAAGGAAGTAAGTTAGCGCTCCCAAACTTTCGCATAAACCGTAAACACCTTAATGCGCTAATAAAAATAAATATAATAAAAATAATAATAATAGTAATTATTATTATAATAATGGTAAGTATAATAATACTAGTAAAAAATAATAATAATAGAAGTAATAATAAAAATACTGAAAATAATAATAATAATAATAAAAATAACAGTAGTAGTAGTAGTAAAAATAATAACAAAAATAACCGTAATAAAAATAATAATATTAATAGTAATAATATAATAAGTTCAAAGTAAGACTAGAATTATTTGGTATCGATATTAGTAAAAAGCACAGTCCCCGGCAACGGCGCCAAAAACTTGTTGCGAATAATCGTAAACACGCAAGTGTACGTATCGTTCTAACAAGTAATAGTGTACGTAAGTACGGATATCGAACCCAAAGAACTGTGTTACTAAGTACCGAAATTATATTAATTCTAATTTTATTTGAACAATCGCAAGTTGGTAGTTGACGAAACGATAAAGTAAAATGCGCAGAGAAATAATAAAAACGATTAAAAAGGTAAATGACCAAATAAATAATGAAGAACGATGAAACGATTTTAATTCAAAGATAAATCTGGGGACTCCGACTTCACCGATGACAATCATGCTATTGATTTTAGTTTTCAAAGGATACTTAATCTTATGTTGACGATGGATTTTTTCGTTTTAATTATCAATCTATCTCTAGCATCGATAACCTATTCTAACATGCGAATCCTACATCTCTGTCAAGATTTCTACACGTCGAATGCATTAAACTTAGAAAATCATAAATCATCGCACTAGTCACGTAACTATCTCTAGCTTACGAATGTTCTAATGGTATCATAATCAACGGACACGCTCAGATAATCACCTCTCAGTCTCATATCTAAACACCTATTTTTACGAAAGTTGATCAGAAATTCGTAAATATTAATAACGGATTCAACATAGCGTTGAGGTTTTAACAGCATACAAGCTGAAAATCAATAGATATCATGTTTGGCTACATCGTAACCCAGATAATGAAATTAAAACATATTATATTTCAACAAAAACATCATAAACATGTTCATAATAGGAGATAAATAGAGATTGGGAAACGCATCGAATAAGTAGCCGGGTCGTGTTTTGCTCGACTCGTCTCTCCGTGACTGTCGTCCGCCTTATGTCTATCTCCGAGATTGACGTTGCTCGTCTCCACTTGCTGCCCCGGTCCAAACGTTGCCGTTGTCCGTGCGTCAGGTGGCTACTCGAAGGTGTATATGGTATATCCTTCAGTGAGTCTTTTCGCCGAACAGATGGTGTGCTTTAGGGTCTTTTGCGTGAGAGAGAACCCAAGGTGACGTGGATGATGGCAGTGTGGAGGTGGTGCGTTTTCTTCTATTCAGACGTGAAGTCTTGAGGAGGTGAGGTGCGATGGTGTTCGGTTGGGTGGTGAGGTGTGTGTTTAGGTTGCTTGGATGAGTGGATGGTGTGAGAGCTATGTGTTGTGGATGATGGCGAGAGATGAAGTAGGCGAGTTTGCTAAATCCTTCGGGTCTTTGATGTGGGTGAAAGTTTTGTGAGAGGTGTGTACGATGGTGTATGGTTGTGTGATGATTGGATGATGAAAAATGAGAGATGGTGTCGGAGCCTTTTTTTATGTCTTCTCCCACATGCTTACCAACCTCCTCTCTTGCTTCGTTCTTTTATTTTTTATAATCCATAGTCCGACAGAGAACTAAATGGGCAGCCCTTTTTTACTCCTTGTTTCATGCTTGTATGTCTTCATTGGTTCTCTCTCCCTCCACTCAGTTCCATAAATGAAGCATCATTGTTATAGATAATCAACAAAAAGCAAAGTGAGTCAAGGATTGGGGCTTGATGTATCTTTTTTTTTCTTCTCCAACGTGAACAACGCAGCCAAGATGTTTTCTCCATCACCAAAAGTCGTATGTTTTTATCTTCTTGCTTTGAAACACTGCACCTACTCACTTGGGCCGATCTTTACTTGAAAAGGTGTAGTAAACTTCGACCCACTTGCATATTGGCGTTTTGCATCTTGGCTTTATTATTATTTCTGGTTTTCTTTTCACATCCGAATCATCCCGCATTTTGGCCACTTTTTCTCCAATATCTACGAAACAAGAAATGTAAATGTATATATAGGATATTCGAAGATATTTGGATCAATAACAATAAAAAACACACTTTTACGGGGTATAAATAATATGTAAAATCATAACCTATCACAGTATGATCAAATCCAAAAGACTAGCGGATTGAAAAATCCGGGTAAAGGGAGAGTTAGTCATCTTGTTGAGGAAACAAGACTCGAACGTTGATAGCAATCTTATTCCGACGGTGTAATAATTCCATTTTTCTCCAACTCTTTAATCTTTCGAACTCCGGCATAACCGAGTCGAAGATGCCATAAATACTTTTTATTAAACTCTAACTTAAGTTTGTTGGTAATTATATTCGCATGTTCTTGGACACTTATGTAATATAAATCATTTATTAACGTAGCTTTTCTAATGCATTTATTTCGAAAATAAATCTCGCAAATATTATTACTAAAATGGAATTCGTATCCGAGTCTACTCAAAACAGAGATAAAAATAATATTTTTAAGCCCCTTCGGCAATAAGTAGCCGGTACACTATGTCCGCTGCCAACGTTAATCAAGACTTCTCGATTCGCCAGCTTCCTACTTCGCTCCAGACCCTGGTTCAAAACTCAGATGTGAGCACTAGCTCCTGAGTCAACAATCCACGAGTGGAAAATACAGTTAAAGAATAGTAAGTTTCCAAAACATTACCTGAAGCCCACGAAGCAGTCCCTTTTCCAATGGCCCAGCTCTTGGTGGTGAAGTCACCTGTCGGTCGCCTTCGGAACTTTAGGTACGTTCATCTTTTCCTTGCCCTTCTTCTTTATCCGTCCAGTAGGCTTATTGGGCTTGGGCTTGTTGGACTTCGATCTCTTAGATTTTTTCGTCACTACAAGCGCAACCTTTTTTCCCTTTCCTTTGTTCAGTTCACGCTGAGTGTGAATCAGTGTGTTCATCAATTCGGAAGTGAAAACTGTTGATCACTCAGACTGTAGTTTACGATAAACTGAGCGAATGAGGATGGGAGCGACTGAAGAATTAGGTCAATCTGAATCTCGTGATGTACGGGACAATTGAGTGAAGCCAGTTCCTCAATATACCCAATGAGCTTACGCACATGTCCCGTGACATCTGAGCCTTCAGGCATCTTGGTTTGAAAGAGCTTGTCTGCGGCTCGATATCAAGACGATCTGGACTGCTCGTCGTACAACTCATTCAGGTGACGCAATATCCCGCGCATATCCATCTCAGAATATTGGTGCTGCAGATCATTGCTTATCCTAGCCAACATATACGCCTTGGCCCGGGCACAATCAGCCAATCATTTGGCATGAAACTCCCGGTCCGCCTCACTAGTACCCTCCCCGGGTTCAAGTGGTACAGGTCCATCAAGGACATACTCTATACGTTTCAGAGTAAGGACAATCCTTAAGTTACGAACACAGTCCGCAAGGTTTGGACCTTCCAAACGGTTTTACGTTATGTTGGAACTATTTTATTGTATTCAATTAATATAGTTGTCTTAGTCTTGCTATGTAAATAAGTAGTCTAGGGCTAAATAGTAAATAGCCATTGTATAGGACTACTTGTGTAAATATACCACGAGACGGTATATATAAATGAACTCCTTAAAGAAACACGTTTTCTCCCACGCGACGGCTCGGTTCTCTCTAGCCATCTTTAGAGAACTGATTCCGTGGTACACTGCGAGGTCGGCGTGACGATCTAGTGCCATCCACCACCATCGACGAAGTCTTGAAGAAAGGACGAGGAGCTGCCACTCGCTTCAACTGGTAATGCTCTACGGGTCTGACCAGCCCTATTACATGTCTATGTGTTACTATTCTGATCTGAGCAACGAGGGCAATAAGGGAACCCGGAAAATTTTTGTTCCGCACCATACACGGGGACGTGGCGTCTCCGGGAGACACCGGGTAACCCAACAATATATAAGTGAACTCCTAAGAAATTAAGGAGTGTGTTGTAGCAAGGAATCAGAATCGAAATACAAGGATTGGAATTTTAGAGAGAAATTAGCGCCAAACCTTGCTTGAGCTCCAAATCATTTCTCTCCAAAGCTTAATTGGTAAATCTCGATCTCTAGCTTTCGAATTCGTTAGATTTACTATCCGTTCTTCGAAGATTCGATCTAGGTTGGCTATATAAGGTCTTAACAATTGGTATCAGAGCTGAGCGTGTTAGGATTTGAATCGAAATTAGGATCAAATTTTGGAAATCTGAAATTTTTTTTCGCGAGTTACTGTTCATCGCGAAATTGTCTCTGTTCATCGTTGAAATTCAATCCGATTCTTCATTTGACTTGTTTTGTTGTTATTGAGGTTCGATTATGTGTTTCTAATTTGTCTGAGTTAAACTTTGGATGATCAAACCACAAATTTTTGCGAATTTTGAAAATCTGATCGAAATTGTTCTTCGCGGACTTAATGATTTTTCAAAAAATCGAACTTTTGCTTTGATTGTGCTAAATGGAGTGTTTGTTCTTGTCAATTTCATGATTTCGATCGATTACCCGGACTTTGGTAGACTAATTTGCTGTTTTCGGTCGGATTTGTGAAAAATTGTGTTCTTTGTGTTCTATCATTTCTGTGCGATTACCCATGTTTAATCGATATGTTTGAGTGATTTTGCTTAATTAGTGTTACTGGTTTTCGTTAGCTTTTTTTTTCGTAGAATGAAATTTCATTTACCACATGCTCCAAATAAGTCGGTTACATCACAACTAACATAGCACACACAAGCTACACTGGAAATGAACATACACGTTGAAAAACAATTGACCTGTCAGCATTTTTCCTACAACAACTAGTCTTAATGCGTCATTTCATCTCCTTTCCAAGCATCTGAAAAACCTGTTCCACTGATCTTTCTCCCATACCGTGTACCCTTCTGTTCCGTTCACTCCACACATGATACACCAGCGCTGAATACACAGCCACCCTAATACTACTCTGGACAGTTCTTGAGACACCCAATTTCTCCAACCATGAACAGAGGCCGTCAAAAGATCTAAGAGTCTCATCACAATTCAGCCATGACTTAATTTTCATAAAGAGGAGTTGAGTAAAACTGCATTCCAAGAACATATGCTCCATAGTTTCACAACAGGTGCCACAAAGCTGACATTTCTGCTCCTGCACTTGCAGTCCCCATTTAACCAATCTATCCATAGTGAGTAATCTCTTATGCATCAGCAACCACATCATAAACGAACGCCTAGGAATGATGTACCTGTTCCAGACAGCCTTGTAGTATGGAAGGGGGTAAGTGTGCCTTTTAGCCACTCATAACCCGAAGTAACAGAATACTTTTTATCCACAACCATTCTCCATTTACCTCCATCATATCCCTATCTGAATTTGCCTTTTAATCTATTGAGCTTCTTCCAATACCTACAAGAATCATGCGCAGGCAGATAGTCCAAAAAGCAGACCCCTTTTATGTGCACAACATTTACCCATTTGATCCATAAGGACTCTTTATCTATGGTGATGTCCCATATTTGCTTCCCTGTCAGAGCTTTGTTCCAGGTCTCGCAGTCTCTCAGATTTAAGCCTCCAAACTTTTTGTGCCTGCACACTTGCTCCCAGTTAAGCAGTGGAATGGATTTCCCATGTTCCTTCTTTCCCCAAAGGAAGTCTCTGCAGGCTCGATCCACCTCCTTTGATACAGCTTTTGGCAGCATAAAAATAGGCCGCCAATATCCATGTGTAGCTAGAAGCACCGAGTTAATCAATCATAACCTCCCTGCTTAGGAGAGGTTTCTGGTAGCCCAGCATTTTAGTCTAGCTGATCTTCTCAATCAACAGTTGACAATCTCATCTATTCCATTTAGTTGGATATTGTCCATGTTTGAAACCAGTGATAGTTGAAATCTGCTCCATTTCCTGTCTCGAAGTACCAGCAACAAACATGTTAGATTTCAGGGGGTTAGCCTCCAAACCAGATGTAACCCTGAACTAGTCTAGTACTTCTTCAATCACCTTCACAGCTCCCTTCCTACGTTTACAGAACTTCATTAGATCATCTGCAAAACACAAATTCACCAGCCTCACTTTCTTGCACATATGATGGAATATGAACTGAGGGTCTTTGGATGATAGCAGCAGCTGCCTTGTCAGATACTCTCATACCATTTCCAATCTGCAGGATTGAATCCCAGAGGTTCATTCTGTCAGCTTGCTCATTATACCCATAAACTACTATAAAGAAGGTCTCTTTCAATTTCATTTCAAGAAGGCATATGAGGTTTATTCCATATTTACAGCAGAGGAGACCAACCTCTCTCTGCTTAGTAGGGCCATTAAGGCCCCTAAAATTCCAAGATGCCCACCTATCCATGACCAAGGTCATGGACCCTCTGCTTGGAAAGGCTAGTATCCTTTACCATATGGTTCCTAGAGTCCTCTTGCTGGACCAGATCAGCCCAGGACTTTCTCGCACCAGTCATCTTGGTTTTGGCCACTCCCCCATCTCCTACAACATGTTTCGTTGGGCCAGGATCATCTGGCACAGCAGTTAGAGTGATTATTGGGTCTGGTTTACTCTTTTGGATAGGCTGCCATTGTCTTTTATCATCCTCCCTACAGATTGATTCCTCATGACCATATTTCTCACATTTATTACACAGAATAGGCTTCCATTCATATGTTACTTTCTGCTCCATCAACTGCCCTTTCTCATTCAGAAATTGAATTGATTCCCTCAGGGGTTTGTTGCGGTTCACCTCTACCAGAATCCTTGCGTAATGGATTCTCTCCATTTTCCTATTCACATCATCAGTCATGAGTGGCTTTCCAATCAGACTAGTAAGCTTACTAATTGCCCTAGTACGCCAATATTTCAGCTCAAGCTGTGGTAATTGCACTAGGGACACTATCCACCCCAATTTTATTCAGTTGCGTATCCTCAGTCCATGGTGCTAAGACCACTGGATTTTTGTCGAAGTGGAGTATCTCTGTTTGCAAAGTTCTATCCCTGGCTTCAACACAGTCGCATCTCACCAGGAAAAGACCTTGCCTCACTTGCCATACGTTCGTCAGACCTAGTTTGCCCCATTTTCTATTAAAAAAACTAGACATAACTCCATACGGAGGGTTAGCCCCAAGTACATAGCACATAATTGCAGAATTCCAGTGTGTGACAGCCCCCTGAATTTCCTCTAGTTCGATTACTCCTATTTCCTGACCTGCATCAGAATTCGGAGCTACGAAGTCAAGCCGATTGTCCTGGTGCTTTAGTAAATTCGGGTTGAACTTCAGCCACAGACTGCTTTCGATGGATGTCGCAGGTACCCTACCAATCGAGCCTGCCAGCTACGGCCATTCATTCTCCAGCTCGCCATCGAAGCTCTCAACGATTGGCGATTGGTGTGCTACGGAGGTCTTTTAACTGTTTTTCGATAGAAACCAATAGTACATGATTTACTGTTTTGAATAGGTGTGAAATTAAGTAGTTCTTAATGGGTTACTACTTACTTTTTCGATCGACAAGTTCGTAAAACTTCTAATCATCGCAAACCAATAGAAAGAAAAATTGCAATCGAAAAATTCTTTACACTCTCCAATGATTACTTGCACGTGATTGCCCACTACCAAACTTGGTCATCACTGCACCTAATCATTAGTCGTCATTCCACCACTATATAAAAAAAATCAATAGAAAATTTTGGTTTGCTCTTATCGAAAAAAAACAATACTTTTCAATTCTTTAGTATCGGAAACTTCCCTTTTTTTCCATTACTTATTTCATCAATACAAATAAAATTCAATCGAAAAGTTTTAGTCTGCTCGCAAAGTTGTTTTTCGATCGAGAATCCTCTTGTTACTTACTTTTGCACATATCACGTCAAAAATCAACGATCATTACAAGAGAACAATAATCATCACGTGTCATCTCTTTATCAAATAGAGCTCTCAAATTGTTTTTAAGCCATCAAAAACAATTATCTATCTTAAAACACTTGAATTAAACCACCGAAAAACTTTCTCTTTCATATAGCAATCGAAAATTTATTCTTTCTCGGCTATTCCAAAAAAAAGCATATTTTCGATACTCGGCTATTCCAAAACAGCATATTTTCGATAATTAAAAGTTTTCGACTCTACAAAATCAATTTTCGATTCCTTTAATTTTCGATAATTTTTTTTCAATACTCTGACTGGGAAATTTTCAATCGAAAACTTTAAATCGAAAAACTTGATTTAATAAAAAAACTTAACAATCGAAAATTATATCAAACGAAATCTTATTTCACAAAGCACTAAAATTTTCAAAGCTAAAACATTTCAATATTCCAAGCAAAACATTTTCGATATTGAAATTGGCACGTTCTACAAAGGTTTGGGTAATTTTTCTGAAGCTTTCGAAATCAATTTAAATCTTTTCGGTTAAAACCCAAAGTTTTCATTAGTCACATTTTTCGATACTTCACAAAATTTCTCGACTAAACCAAAATTTTTCCAAACAGACATTTTAAAAGCCAAATATTTTAATAAAAAAAACCAAATCCATAAAACACGTTAACGATCAAAATATCCAACCTACTATCAAATCAAAATGGATACCTACTCGATTACTCGATCCGATGACTCTAGCTCTGACACTGATGAAGCACTGAAGAAGCTTGGACGTCAACTACGATTAATTGAGAAGGAGTTAAAGAAGAAGTCCACAAAGACCAAGTCACGCTCAAAGAAGCAAGAGACTACAAACTCCGAACAAACGACTCACTTGGCTTTGATGGCACACCACGAAGAAGAGACTAATACATCTTCTAAGGAAGCAGTGATCCCTAACTCTAAATTGTTTAACATGTTAGATACCTTACAAACTGGGTATGCTAACATGAAAAATGAACGGAAAAGTACAAGAGAGTTAGAGGACAAATTAACTAAGTCTAAGGAGGAAATAGCTAGTATGGAATTTAAGCTTACGAGCTCAAGTGCAAAAATTGAAGAATTATCTAAGAGCCCCAATATTAGCGAGACTAAGAATATTCCCTAAGAGAAGCATAGTTCGATAGTAAAACAATTAGAGGACAGGCTAGACGACTATAATTGTTTAGTTAAGAGTTTCGATGAGAAATGTAGCCTTAATTGTAGATTGTCGAATGCGAATGAGAAAGTTGCTAATCTTGAAGCACAATTAGAAAAATCTTATTCTAAGATTAATGAACTAACAAAGAACTTAAGTGCCTGTGAAGCCGAAAAGCATACAGCTCTAAATAACTATGCTTTCTTAGGTGAAGAGCGTATGAAGCTATACTCTAACAATTAGAAGATCTTCTTGCGACTTCTAAGACCAAGGAAGCAAAATCTCGTCATTCTGAAAATTCTTCTTCTGTCGATATACCTCCTATTAGTAAGAAAATAGAGGCTTTAAATTCTATATTAGAAACGAAAGAAAGAATTTTGAAGAAGAAAATGCGCTTTCATTAGAAATATCTAATATCAAAGCTTCCTCACAAGAAAAGTTAGTCATGAAGCAGGTTAAGAAAGAGAAAGAGCCTCTAAGCGCCAACAGATCAAATACTCCAATTCTTAAAGCCGTTACTTCTACATGTTCGTTAAAGCCTATCAGTTTTAGAAGTACAAACTTTGAAAGTGGGTCTTCCTCCAAAAACAAAATCTTTCACGAAAATATTTCAAGTTCTAGCACACAAACTTCATCATGTGCTTCAAATGATTCTACTAATTTTTCTCCGTTTTATTAGATTAGACTTTATTACGAAGACGAGGTCCCATTTGATGGAAGGCAACCCCCCGCGGTGACAAGGTGGTGGACATTCGGTGACTTTGAGGCCGTTCGAGTGACGAAGGACGTTGACGACTTCAAGACCCGTGCGACGACCCAAGGTCTTTGGAAGACGCATGTAATAGGGATAGGCTTGAAATAACCCGCTTGTGTTGTCTTGTAGTTAATTTTCCTAGTGTCAATTTACTACCTACGTGCGTGTTGGTTTTTGAAATGATATGCATGTTTTATGTGCTCTTATGTGAGATGGTTTATTCTCTCGTTTGATAAATACTAAGTGGGTAAAGGAATTGGATTCCTGTCTTCTATCATGCTTGAGATGTCTAGCATTGGGGAGTTTCGCGATTTGTTCCGAGTAAGTTGGCGTCGTATATCCCGCCCAAGTGTTAGCGTCTCGGGTGCGTCTTGGACGCCACTCGTCATACCAGTCCGCCCCCCACGAAGTGTATGGCAGCAAGGGGCGGTCCATTCTGCGCGATTTGAGCATAAGTTGATAGGTCACACTTAGGCAGTTAAACCCAATAAGCAGGGTTAGCCGTGAGGGTCAATGACTGAGATTAAGATAGTTGAAACTCTTATTAGATAAGTTCACGTTCGACGTGACTTCGATAAGATTAGATGAGCCAAATATTGCGTTAAAGGCTGAGGCGAGTCTAGTCGAGTCGGGGACATCAACTCCACTATGAAACTTTCAACGAGATTTTCGAAACTCTTCTCGGGAGGATAGTTTTTCGAGAAAAATAGTTGGAGTCAAGCGAAACTGTTAGGATATTTATAGATTGTGTCAATAGTTTAAGTCTTGGGTTGAATATTGTAATTATCCATTTAGCTTGGGCTTAGGACTAGAATGTAATTAGTTAATATTTAGTTCTTGGGCCTTAATATACCTAGGGTTAATGTGGTATATAAGGTTTTACCCTCACTATTTTAAAGTAATCAAAGATCAAAAGGATTATCCAATTTTTCACACAATACACACACTTGAAGGTGAGAACTTCTCCCTTATTCATTCCATCAAAGCCTCTTTGATTCCTTGTTTGGTGCAATCGGGACCAACAAGTGGTATCAGAGCAAACGTGGATCGATCTGCATTGATTTGAATTCAGTTTCGTTCGATTCCGAGAAAGATCAAAGGTGTTTTGGGCAAAAAATCACTTTCGGCATTTTGAGCTCGGTTTGGGGTTTTAATGCTTCGTTTTGTGTTTAAAACCTTTCCCCAGATCGATTCTATGCCTAAAATGTTTTAGAACACTTTTGGATCAGTTTTAACGAGTTTTGAGCAAGATCGAAGCAAAAATTCCTCAGAAAAAGTCATCTCGGCCTCTCTCTGTTTTTGGTCGATTTGATCCGCTTTTTTGTTGTTTTTAGCTCACAAATCGGTCGAATATGTGTTTAGGGAAGAATTTCTGAAGTTTTGGTTCAAGTTTGAGTGATTTTGGTTGAGATTTGAGTGAAAACGGATGATTTTCTGGTAAAATTCGCGACAAGCAATGGAACAGTAACTTAGTGTTCTTGGCCGCGAAATTTCATGCTGAGTCGTTCAAGTCCGCGAAATTTTCATATCCGAGAAATTTCATTCTGAGAAACTTTATCTAAACCGCGAAAATTTCGCTTTCACTTCATTTTTTCTCAACTGCCTAGCTTTTCAAAATCCGAGAAACCCTATATCCGCGAAATTTGATTCTCAACTGCCTAGCTTACTCCAATCACACTTCGACCCGCGATACTTTTTCCAAACTGAAATTTTTTTTCTCAAACCTGAAAATTCTCAAAACTGAGAAACTTTCTCACATGCGAAATTTTAAAAACCGAGAAAATAATATTCATCTTAGGATTTTTCTTCTCTGTCCGAGAATTTCTCTTTAAAAAACTCACGCAAACACCGAAATTTCTCAACAAATAATTTCTCGGGTTCTTATAATCACGTCCGTTCAAATTGCAATTTTTTTTCTCTTCCTTTCGAAATTTTACACCTCAAATCTCGTTTTTAAATTTCTAGAACTTCTCCGAACTTCAAGATATATTTTCCCTTCATACGTTTTCGACCATCACACACGTTCACTTAGTTCTAAGAAATTTTTTTAAACGATTTTTTCTCAAACACTACTCGTTAAACTCATATCTCTCATCTCGTTCGTTACTAACCCTCTTATCTATACAAGATCAAAACCACGGACGATTCGACTGCACCAACCATGTCTGCCACAAATGACATCTCAACAGTGGGCTCCGACACCAGACCCCCGATGCTGCGACAAGGCGATTACAGCATATGGACAAATAGGTTCCTCACGTTCATCAGGAACAAAGGCGCCCCACTCTCTCAATACCTACCGGACTCCATCTTCAACGGTCCAGCACAATTCTGGACATCATTCCTGCTCAACCAAACGCAAACCCTCCCATGGATGAACGTCGCACTCCAAGAGGCCCCATTAATGAGGATGAAGAGGCTCGCCTACAGGCCGATGAGACTGCCAAAGGATACCTCTTCCAGGCTATGGGCAACGAAGTCTATGCTCACATCGAGTGCTGCACAACTGCCAAGGAAATATGGGATGAACTCGTAGAAATTATGGCAGGCACAACTGAGAGTGCTCAAGGGAGGAAATCAGCATGTCTCTCGCAGTATAAACATTTCCAGGCCTATGAAGGAGAGGAGCTACGTGACACATACCTCCGACACTTGAAGGTCATCAATGAACTCAAGAAATCCAAGATCTCTAGGGACAAGTTCGATATCAACAACCGCTTCCTTGGTAGCCTCAAACCACATTGGGGCAATGCAACCGTGATGATGATTCAGAGTAAGGACCTCTCCAACACTTCCATCCATGCCCTCTACGACAGCCTGTCAGCCTATGCTCCTTACGTACAACCTCAGTCCACCAACACTCGACTCGACCCGCTGGCTCTCCTCTCAAACAAGACTAACGAACGATCTTCCACCTCTAAGCCCAACCAGAACAAAGGGAAGCTACCAGTTGTTGTATCGGACACCTCTTCAGGATCCGAAGTTGATACAGAATCTGATGAATATGTTCGTGATCTACGTAAGCAACTTGCAATGCTCACAAAGATGGTCACAAAGAAGATCGGGAAAAAGTCCTCATCCTCCTCCAATCGTCAAAGAACCTTTAGCGGCACCAAAAAGACTACCCCTACGGAGGAAGCTAAGCCGATAAAGAAAGAGGAGGAATCCGCACCTCAAAAGTCTGTGAAGTGCTTTCGGTGTGGAAAGCTGGGCCACTTTGCCAAGGAATGCCACACCCCACGCGTGAAGGATTCTGGCTATTACGACCGTAAGGCCAGAATGACCCGCAAAATGGAAAGTGGGAAAGTTCTTCTCACCGAAGAGACTAAATGGGTAAACGACACTTCAGAAGACGAGGAGCCTAAGGATGAAGATTGCTGCATGGCAAGGCTGGTAGAACATGACAAGGACGAGGAGATGGTCAACACTGGTGAGAATGCAGCTAAGACTCCTACCAACGCCGAGGCTGAGGTACGAATTTCACAACTCGATGATGTGTTTAATCACCGGCACACCATTAAGAAACCAACCGTAGACGCTAGGGATTATGATGAACTTAAGCTAAAATTTGAAAACAACTATGCTTTACTTAGTTTAAAAGTAGAAGAGCTCGCCTGTGCAAACGAACGTCTAATGGCCTCTGAAGCGTTAGTCAAACGTTTGCAAAGCAAGAATAAACAAAGTGAGACTAGAGTTAAGGAAACCACACTGGCCATCAGTTCATGCGAAACATCTCGCCTTCTGACGGCATCCCAATACGAACTGCATACAAAGGAAAGAGTTAGGCTGTCCCGAAAGGTGAAAGAACTTGAAGAGCAACTTCACGTTAGAAACGAAAACGCACGCATCTTATGCTATTAAACCAACTAGTTGATACAGAATTCTACAACGCCCGAGGGGGAATCGGCCTGGCCAGCAATTGCAAACCTACACCGCTAACAGTTAAAAGGTATAACATGTGTAACACCACGTTCCTGCAAACAATAAATGGTGCTCCCTCGCAACTTACGCCATTTGTGAGACCATCCTCCGTTGTCATCTCGGAAGAAAAGAGGGTACAGAACATTCATTGGGCAGAAATCGCGTATGACTACACAGAAATGAATGCTAGTGATAAGACTAAGATACCTTCACTCTCGGAGGATGTCGAAACTCTACTCCCAACCAAAGAACAGGAAATTGTTTTCCAAGAAGCGATCTCTCGCACCTATATCCCAGAGAAACTTCTGCTCATAGCAGAATTAGAACGAACACTAGAATTAGAGCGGAAGACCTTCGTAAAGGAGCGGGATGAACTACTTAGCAAAATCTCTACACTAGAACAATTTCATAGTACAAACAATCCCTCTACATCGAGTCAAGTACCCGATTCTCAAACATGTAAATGTAAGAGGACGGCGAAGATGACTCCTGAAGCTGAAACTTGTTCAAACACTAACTCTCGTATTCCTATGGATACAGGGAATGTGAGTTCGACGTCTCTGGAAGGGAGTTCATTTGAAATAAAGGAGGACCCGCTCTTCGATGACAAGAAGAAAATACCGTCCTATATTTGTCTTTCCAATCTATGTACTGAATCCCAACATCTTAAGGACGTAGACAATTATGCTGCCAAAACTTATCTTCCTTTGCCAAACTAATGTCTATGTGTTGCTGCAATGACTTTATTCTCCCACGCTTTCATGAATATGAGGCGCACGAACACGCAACACTCCGACCAAAAAGGCAAACCTCTTCTACGACGCCCTTGCATTCTCCCAGATCATCTATGCCCACGGTTAAGCGAAAACGCCATCCAACGCTGAATACAAAGTCACCTACTGCTCGCAAACAAAAGACGGCTAAAACCGAAGGACGACAACAACAACCAAAACCCTCACGCCAATTCATGACTAAGACAACGTATATGCAAGCGCAAGTTAGGCAAATATGGGTTACAAAAACCGTAATCTCACCTCATCAAACAAATCACAAAGGGAAAGCTAAATTAGATCCAACACAACCTGATTTAGACCCCACATTTCCCGTTAAGCACATGAAAATTTTACTTGTATCACAAGAAGGTCCCGTCCGTAAACGGGGACCTAACGTTTGCTGATGATTGCAGGTCTGTCATGTGTGGTATCTAGACTCGGATTGCTCCACACACATGACGGGGAACAAGGAGCTGTTGAGCAACTTCTCCGAGCGCTATCTCGGAAGGGTCTCCTCGGAAACAGTCAAATGGCGCCAATTCTCGGAACTGGTGATCTCGTCCATGATAAACTGACGATTAAGGGCATCTCTTACGTCGAGGGTTTGAGCTACAATCTTTTTAGCATTGGCCGTTTCTGCGACAAAGGATACAAGGTTCTCTTCGAATCTGACATCTGCAGCATTATCGATGCATCGGGACTACCTCTTCTTTCTGGAACACGCACGTCTCACCTCTACGTTCTCAATCTTACGACCTCTCGACCAATTTGCCTTCTCTCTCGTGTTGCACCCAAGTTGAACGATCTATGGAACCAGCGTCTTTCACACCTCAATTTCAAGACTATCAACAAACTGCGTCAGAATAAACTCGTCAACGGTCTACCCCAACTGTCATATCATAAGGAACACCTCTGCTCTGCCTGTGAATTGGGGAAGATGAAGCGATCGACTCACATCTCCAAGGAAACACCGTCTCTAAGCTCAGCCTTGGGCTCTTACACATGGATCTATGTGGCGCAATGCCTACGGCTACACTCGGAGGAAGACGGTATATTCTTGTGATTGTCGACGACTTGTCACGCTATACGTGGACCAAACTCGTTCGCACAAAGGATGAAGTTCCTGATTTAATCATCGAGTTTGTTGTTACGTCCCAAACTCTTCATCAACAGAGGGTTCGGATTATCAGAACTGACAACGGAACTGAGTTTAAGAACCAGAAGCTCAGTAATTTCTATGCCACTCAGGGCATCACCCAGCAGTTCTCAGCTGTGAAGACACTGGAACAGAATGGTGTCGTTGAGCGTAAGAATAGGACACTAGTAGAAGCAGCTAGGACTCTACTCACCCAATCCGGACTTCCTCACTCTCTTTGGGGAGAAGCTATTCAAACGGCTTGTTACACGCAGAACCGGGCGTCCATCCACAAGAGATTCATCCGCACCCCATACGAGATGCTGAATAACCGTCGTATCCCAGATATATCTTATCTAAGGGTCTTCGATTGCCGATGTTTCGTGGCCAATGATCGCCAACATCTTGGAAAGCTAGATCCAAAAGCACTTGAAGGCATCTTTGTTGGATTCGCTGAACTCAAAGGCATACAGAGTCTATCTTAGGGAGAAACGATCAGTAATAGAGAGCACAAATGTCACCTTTGATGAAAACGAAGGCGACCTCATGGCTTCTGCTCACATCAGTCCAGAACCAGGTCTTCTACAGTCGTTGACTAAGGGTCAACTTGCAACGGCGGGAACCTCCTCATCTGAGGGAAATTCTGGTGACCTGGATCTCGATCTGCTGTTCGAGTACTTCTATCCACTCCCCAAGACTCCCGTCGCCACCACTCAAACTACCGCTGCACCCATCCCACCTACATCACCAGCTATCGGCAATGATGTCGTCCCGCCAAACTTGGATGATCTCAATCTCAACGAAGACGACATCTTACCCAACCATGGGAACATTGCTGAGCTGATGCTGAACCTTCTCAATCTACTACAATTGAGATCTCTTCTTCGGACACCGGACCCCAATCTAATGAACCTCCAATCGATACAAATGCAGCTAGCTCCTCACAGACCAATGTACCACTTTGGGCTCGCTCTCATCCTACGGATCAGATTATTGGGGAACCCACATCCGATGTTTCGACGCGTTCAGCTACAATGAATGAAAGTATGTTCGCTTGCTATCTCAGTCAAGCCGAACCATCACGAGTAGCTGAAACTCTCAACGATCCTGATTGGCTGATTGCAATGCAGGAGGAAATAAATCAGTTTGAACGTTTACAAGTTTGGGAACTCGTACCACGCCCTCACAACAGATCCATTATCGGCACGAAGTGGATCTTCAAGAACAAAAAGGATGAAGACGGTGTTGTCATTCGCAATAAAGCAATGGCTAAGGGATACAACCAACAAGAAGGCATCGACTACGATGAAACTTTTGCCCCTGTTGCCAGGATCGAAGCAATTCGAATTTTTCTTGCCTTTGCTGCTCACAAGAACTTTAAAGTCTACCAAATGGACGTGAAGACTGCATTTCTGAATGGATTTCTCAAAGAAGAAGTGTATGTTGATCAACCTGAAGGATTCTTGAGCGAAGAGTTTCCTCATCACGTATATAGACTCTACAAGGCCCTCTACGGACTAAAACAGGCTCCCCGAGCTTGGTATGACGTCCTTTCGGACTTCCTTGTTCAGTCTGGATTCAAGAAAGGATCTCTGGATACAACTCTCTTCACCAAGCGGAGTGGGCCGGACATCATGATTGTACAGATTTATGTTGATGACATCATTTTTGGATCGACTAAACCACAACTGTGTGAAGACTTCGCAGAATTGATGAAAGAAAAATTCGAAATGAGTATGATGGGCGAGCTGAATTTCTTTCTTGGTCTTCAAGTAAAGCAACTCCCGACGGAATCTTCATCACCAGTCCAAACCGTCTATCGCGGGATAATAGGCTCTCTTCTGTACCTCACCGCTAGTCGACCTGATATCGTTCTCTCGACAGGAATCTGCGCTCGTTTTCAGGCTACACCGAAGGAATCACATTTCACTGCTGTCAAAAGGATTCTCCGCTATCTCAAAGGAACACCCAATCTGGGTTTGTGGTACCCCACTCGATCGGACTTCAAGCTGGTTGGATTCTCTGACTCGGATTACGCAGGATGCAAGATGGATCGAAAAAGCACCTCTGGAGCTGCACAGTTCTTGGCGGTAAACTCGTGAATTGGTCTTCTCGAAAACAAAACTGTGTCTCAACTTCGTCGACGGAGGCAGAATAGTCGCCGCCGCTGGTTGTTGCTCACAGCTTTTGTGGATGAGAACACAACTACGAGATTTTAATTTTCATATTGATAAATTCCCATTTATTGTGACTCAAAGAGTGCGATTGCGATGACGAGTAATCCGTTACATCACTCAAGAACGAACACATAGATATTCGTCACCACTTCATCAAAGAACATGTCGAACAAGGGACGATTGAATTGCACTACGTTACTACCGAAGATCAACTAGCCGACATTTTCACAAAACCGTTGGATGTCAAACGATTCCAACACCTTGTGACTATGCTGGGCATGTTGAATCTTCAGTTGTGATCAATCGACCCTACATGAACTTTGATAAAATGTACATATGTCTTCTCACTTTACTCCATTTCTATGTGTCTTCTGAATTATGTCTTTTGAGGGGGAGTTTTCGATTAAGGGGGAGCTTCTGATTTTTCCATTACTTAAAAAGGGAGTTTTCCGATTAAGGGGGAGTTTCTGATTTTGCCTATTTAAAAAAAAAATTCCTTTGATATCTGTCTGTGTTTTGTCAACCCTTGTTAGTGAACTAAAACCATGCTAATAATGCTTACTTACCTATGTAATAACCTAGAAGCTATAAAACAATTTTTGAGTTTTGGTGGTCGAAGCAAAACTAGTAATAACTCATTCGTATCGCATCCAAAATGGATCCTTTGAATTTTGGATGAAATTTAAATTTTTGGTCAAAACGGAGTCAAAATCGGACCAATTGAACACCAATTGAACCCATTTTGACCAAGCCCGCGAAATTCGGCCCAGGACCCAATTTTGACCAGCCCGCGAATTTCAGCCCATTAACTCAAAATCTCGCATGAACAGTCACAAAACCCCCAAAACACTTAACTTTTCACAATCTTACAAATACCCGAGAAAAATTCAAAAATTTCGCACCTCCTCTTCGAAATTTCTCAAACCCTCGCAATCGTCATCTTCCTCAAACCCGTCTTCAAACTCCGTTTTTCTGCATTCTCGTTCGATTTACTCCGTTCTTTTGCCACGACTGATAAATTTAGGTTTTAAATTATTTTTTTCCCGGCTTTAATTAGGACGCATGATTAGGTTTTCCATGTTTTAAATATATATTGCCCGTCAAATTTCGAGTCGATGGGTCCATTTATTGCATTTTGGTTAAGATTTGAGTGGGTCTAAGGCAAAAATCACAGCGTCGCTTTGAACGTATACGCACAGTGTTCTTCACCGAGAAACTTTCAGAAAAATTACTTAAACGATAGATTTTTCGCTGCTACAGTGAGTAAAGTTCCGCGAAAATTTATCTGAGAACTTCTTGTGTTAAAATTTTCGTTGTTACAGTGTGTGAAGTCCCGCGAAAGTTTTCATTCGAGAATTTTCTAATGATAACTTTGGCTGCTACAGTGAGTCATGCCCGCGAAACTTTCACACACCTCACGTAATATTACATTTTTCGCATCTTCACTCTTTCGCAACTACATAACCAAAATTTTCTGAATCTGCAAACTTAAGTTCTTTCTCGGACCCATACAAATCATTCTTTCGCGGATCACTAAACTTTCTCAATCTGCAAAAATTTTATCCGAGAAATCACTTTTCACTTGTGAAAACTAAGAAATTTCAACCCGAGAAAAGTCATCACTTAAGCAGATGTTTCTTCAAAGCTTCATCACTCCGCGAAACTTTCATTTCACCTGAGAAAAATTCAAAACTTGCGAAAGTTTGCTAACTTGAAGAAAAGTTTCATTACATGCGAAAATTCTTGGCTACTTGAATGCGAAAATTTCCACTACATGCGAAACTTTACCCTGCGCAAAATTTCCTTAACGTGCGAAATTTTCATCGCGTGCGAAAATTCTTGGCTAACTTGCGAAAATTTCCCACTACTGCGAAACTTTACCCTGCGCGAAATTTCGTTAACGTGCAAAATTTTCATTGCTGCGAAAATCTTTGGCTAACTTGAATGCGAAAGTTTCTCACTACATGCGAAAATTTAGTTTGAATGCGAGATCTCTTTAAAGTGCGAAAGTTAACACTATATGCGAAAATTCATGGATAGACTGAATGAGAAACTTCATTAACATGCGAAAATTTTCCTTATATGCAAAAATTCATGGAGAGACTGAATGCGAAACTTCTTCAACGTGCGAAAATTAACACTACATGCGAAATTTCACTCTACCTGCGAAAATTTCTCTCGACTTGTCTATGTGTGATAATTAGCGAAATTCCTTACATGCAAAAATTCTTGGATACCATGAATGCGAAAATTTTTGATAACTCGTGAAATTCCATATTTTGCGAAAAATTTTCCACTTGCGATATTCTACACCAAATGCGAAATTTTTTTCACATCACACGAATACTTTCATGAATGCGAAAATTTTTGATAACTCACTTATTCCTTGTTCTCACTACTAATCATGTTATAATACTGTCAAACACAGATATGACCAACAAAATCAAGATACAATTGAAGCACTTGAGGCGGCAGCACTCCAAATGGACATCGCTCGCATAGAACTCAATACGCTAACCTATGTCCCACCGATCGAGCAGGTCTTCCCAACAATCAATGGGCTGCCTGTACCAAACAACCACATGGTGGACTTAGACAACTTTCGGTGGCGATGCTCCCATTATCATAGAGATCCTCAAAGGGCATCCCCTCCGACATGCCCTCTCTCATGGCCAGCCGAAGCTCAAGTCTACCTGCAACAGTTCTGGCACCCTTCAGGTAGCTGGACCACACCACCTGGCTAAAACATGTCCGCAGAAATCGATCGGAAACAGTGGTCCTCACTCGCAAGATTGTCCATGAAGTACTTCAACTCCCTGTCTACTCACCATACGACCCACTACAACTCATGAACAACTCATCGAGGACATCAATAGATTAGGCTTTCAACCTGAAAACAAGAAGAAGAAAGGCCCACTCGTCCTCAGTGAAGTCACTACACGGAACCTTCCTCACCATGGCTAACACTATATCTCCTACTGAACAAGTGCATGTCGGGGAAGCATGCCGCCAGGATCGTGGAAACCACCAAATCCTCACCATCCTAACCGGCATCGCCCACAACCGCAAGTACAACTACGCCGAGATCATCTAGATGGATCTCGTCGCCATGGTCCAACGTCGCGACCGGGAAATCGCCAAGGGAGTCACAAACCGCTTCGTACCCTACATGCGGTGGCTCCCAATGCTCATCAAACACTTCCGCTTTTCTCCACAAGCATCCGCATCCGCCCGGCGAGCGAGCACTCATCATCCCCACTGTCAAAAAGTTCGCCAAGAAAAACACTCCGGCGAAAGATCGACACGCCACGATAATCCCGGACGACGTTCTCGCCTATGCAGACCCGAAAAATCCACACGTCCTAGAATATCGTGCTTCCACAGCCTCTTTCGCGAAAGCCCACGTCCATTATCCATTGTCCCTACGGAGCAGATCAACCCC
>JAPQWV010004843.1:0-25967 GCA_027422505.1 Craterostigma plantagineum
TTACTCATATCCTAAGTATATCTTAAAGAGTGAAAAGCAAAATCAAGACAAACAATCCATCGAAGATCAAAACAAAAAGCCAGTAAGAGGTCGGACCACAGACCTACCAGGATACCTATACCGTGTTACGAGCCAGATGAAGCAGGCTCTGAGTGCCTTATGTGGCTGGTCGAACGACCAAGCGCAATATACTGAGCACGGAAAAGAAGCAAAATTGATGGTGTTAGCGTTCGCTGATGGGGCAAAATTGTGTAGAAAAGAAGCAATCAACGACAATATATTGCATCACAATGATCTCGAAATAGGAACCTACAGCCGGGCGGCATAAACGATCACATTGTGGTGCGTGGCGCTGCACTGGGTTGCGAAGACAGCTCTGTTGGGAGGCAGCGTCACTCTACGTGGGTCTGTGTATAGGCCTCGCGCGCTGCGATGTATACAGCGTCGGTAATTTTCTTTGGTGCAAGACTCGAATACAAGAAAAAGGCATTACTAGAAATAGCATTAGCAGAGACGTGTGGTTGTGCATGCTGTCGTAACGCCGTTCAACTGATGCTATTGGGCACGATGTGCCTGGGCACGCTACTACCTCAAAGCGCGGTTGAACAATGTTAGGCTGCACAACCACTCCACTGTACTGTGGGCGACCGTGCGCTCGACTGCTGCAGAGCGTCGTCAGGCACTGTGGTGACGGCGAAAAAAATATAAAATAAAAAGAAAAATAAAAAAGAGAAAATAAAAAAGTAACGGAAAGGAAAATGACAATGGATGCTGGAGGAGTCTGTGAAAGCGTAAAAATCATTTATACGGAAACGTCGTTTGTTACCCTGAAAGAGACCAATTGTATCTTTTCATGAGAGGAAAAGTATCTATTCCAAACAAGGTAAATCTGAGAAAGATTGAAGGAACGTTCCGTAAATGCAGCAGCCCAAGATGTATGGCGGCTATGCGCCATGAGATCAAAAAGCTGGTGTGCTGAAGCAAGCCGAGCCCTATCCCGAAGGAAAGCGGTAGTTAAACAAAACGCCAAACCAGAGGAGTTCAGACGAGGCGACCATAGACGCGAAAATCAGCCGGGCGATATGGGACTCACGGCACTGCCTAGCCAATATATAAAGATGCTCATATGGGCCCGACCAAACGAGACGCAGGCCACCCAAGATGTGGGGGCTGCGTTCAAGTGCGTGGCGATGCACATATACGGCGATGTAGTTGATGTGCGACTATGCATAGTACTGCCCGTTGGAGCATTGAGGGGGCTGCATGGATGTGCACGGAAAGCATCATCACGCATGAAGATGTTGTTCATGTCAGGTGTTGCGCAACTGTGCGAGGTGTAGCTCGTCAGCGGGTGTCCGACTATGCCCGAACAAATCGTCGTCGATAGCTGCTCCACCGGGTGCAGCATTGGACCTGAGGGCTGTGAAAGAAAAAATGCTTCAAACGTTGTGCGCTCTGCTTAAGGCAAATACCACTCTATGAATGCACGGGAGAAGATGTGCTGAATCCCGGCAAACCCATCGATGAAAAAAGTGGCGGAATTTCGTAACTCCAACGATGATGGCTTTAGAGGATTTATTCCTCAAGGCTTCTGTAGGACACCAGCTCACATAAAAATATTTAAATATGTGAAGGTATTTGATAAATAATGAAAAATTAAAATCAAAATCGAATAATCCATTTTGGAATCACTGGTGCCCGTCATGGTGATACATTATGAAATCAGCGATTTGAAGGGCGCAAAGAAGTTTGTACACTGCTACATCTCGACATACACATCGTAGACACAATACCGCGATACATATAGTTGACTACATAAAGTCAAAGGAAAACATAGCGGATCCGCTTGCTAAAGGCATTAAACGAGATCAAGTGTACAAACTGATTAGTGGAATGAGATAAAAATCCACAACATAAGAACAGTCTTAGCGATAACGCAACCTGAGAATCGGATAACCCGAAACCCTGCTTCAATGGAAAAACTAGATTTTGACAGTTCATTGTAACACTTAAAACTAAACTCATTCCAAAGTGATGTTTCAGCCACTAGTCCAGCCCACGACGAAACCAACACAGCCATTCAAAAAATATAATATCAATTTTATAATATTATTTTTAATTAATGAACTGTTTGTATTAAAGGGCGACGCGACGTATTTCTGGCCACGGTTTCGAGCGGTCCAGAAGAGTTGAAGACATCTATAAATAAGCCTCATTGTTCAATTGTAAAAAGCATCCCAAGCAAAGAGAGCTCAATGAGTGTAGAGAGAAAGATGAAAGAAAATTTATTCGGGTGATAAGGGTGAGAGTGGTGTGATTTTACTGGGGTAGTTGGAAATAGGTACAAATACATTACCCGGGTGGGTAAAGGGTCTCGTGTTGGGATTAAACACGAGAGTTTAATTTGTACAGTGTAATATTCTCAATATAGAAAAGCTGGTGCTCTCCGTGGAGGTAGGCGGTATTGGCCGAACCACGTAAAAATCTTGTGTTCTCTATCGGCGTCATTTCGATTTTATATTATCCAAATAAAATTGTCGCAGGTCCAAAATCAACCTTCCGCTGGGCCCAAAAAATTACCGCTCAACCCCAAACAAGTGGTATCAGAGCCAAGCCTAATTGACGTTCTGAGTATGCTCTGTAGTTGAAGCTTTATCTGATCTTCTGGAAAACAGTTTTAAAGTGCGACAATTTGATGGTACGAGAAGTTTTCCACTATGTGGCGGGAGACAGTGAATGATATACTTGTCCATCAAGTCTTGGCTAAGGCTTTGAAAAGGAACACGGCAAAGCCTGAGAAAATGACGAAAAAAGACTGGGAGGATTTGGGGTCATGATTTGTCAGCACAATCCGCATGTACATTGCGGATAACATTATTAATAATGTTGTTAATGAGGATTCTGCACCAGACTTGTGGGCGAAGTTGGAGGAGCTGCATCTCGTGAAACAACTTAGCCACAAAGTTAGATCTGAAGTGGGAGCTGTACCGGCTGAAGATGGAGAAAGGTGGAAATCTCATAGATCATATTAGCGTGTTCAACGGAATTGTCGATCAACTTATAAAAGTGATGTAAAGTTAGAGGAAGAAGATAATGCCCTTTTACTTCTTACCTCGCTTCCTGATTCTTATGATAATTTGGTCACAAACATCTTATACGGAAAGACGACAGTGAAGATGGTGGATGTACAGTCAACTCTTTTGCGCGCATGAAAAGAGGAGATGATCATTATGGGGATAGCCAAAATTCGACCTTGGCTATACACGGGGAGAATCGTAGAGGAGGTTCCACTCAATGGAATTTGGAGGTAGCAGCATGTCTAAATCAAAGAATGGCGGGGAAGAGCATTGTGTGCTACAAGTGTGGTGAGTCGGGTTCACATCAAAAGAAACTGTCCGATTTTGAGGAAGGACCGGAATGACGAGGAAAATTCCACAACGATGGTAGCAGAGATTATCTTGGAGATGGTTCTTCACAGTCTCCAATGATGACGCTCGTTCTCAGGAGAATGGATATTAGATTCATGGTCGAAGAACCATGTTTGCTTCGAGAGAAAATATTTTGATACGTTCCGAAAAATACATAGGGGTTTGGTCTCCATGGCTGATGGATATCGTCGCGATGTTCGAGGTGTTGAAACGGTAAAAATCAAAATAGGAGCGGTGCACACTTTGGGTGTTGTGATCTCTGTCCCAAATTAGCGCAGAAATTTAATATCCTTGAGCCAATTAGATTCCAAGGGCTATGGAGTTTCATAGCAGGGGGAGTCTGTTAAAATCACACGTGGCGGGAAGGTCCTACTGACGGGAGAAGTGCGTGGAGTTTGTATCGTCTGGGCTGGAGTGTAGTTCATAATACTCTTACTTCGATGGGTTCACATAAATCGTGCGCGGGTGGTGGAAATGCAGACGTTGATGAGAAGGGAAGTCTGCTGGAGAAGGGGTTACGTCGAAGTCCCTCTTCAGAATCGACGGGTAGAGTCGGTCGACAGCTGCACATAGGATTGGCCGCGAGGTGAATCAAGTGGGTAGGACTTGAATTCTTGATTCGGATATGTGTAGCTATTACAGGAAGGTCAATGGATATTCGTGATAATTACGAACGGGTTACTCTCAAATAGACTCGCTGAAATGAGCGCTTGGAGAAAATGTGTTGAATGAGGCTGGAGGGGAGAATTGATGGTTCCAGCCACTAGTCCAGACCACCGACGTAACCAACACAGCCATTCAAATAAAATAATATTATTAACATTATATTATAATATTATTTATACATATAATAAATTAATGAACGGTTCGTATGAAAGGGCGACGCGGCAGATTCCTGGCCTTTCGAACTGTCCGGAAGAGCTGAAGACATCTATAAATAGACCTAATTGTTCAATTGTAGAAACAATCCCATGCAAAGAGAGCTCAGTGAGTGTAGAGAGAGAGAGATAAAAAGAAAATTTATCCGGGTGGATAAGGGTGAAATCAGGTGTAATTTACTTGCGTAGTTGGGAATAGGTACAAATACATTACCCTGGTGGATAAGGGATCTCGGGTTGGGATTAAACACGAGCATTAATTTGTATGGTATAATATTCTCAATATAGTAAAGATGGTGCTCTCCATGGAAGTAGGCAGTATTCGCTGAACCACGTAAAATCTCGTGTTCTCTATCAGCGTCATTTCGGTTTTATATTGTCCAAATAAAATTATCGCGGGTCCAAAATCAACCTTCAGATGTGCCTGAAAAATTACCGCTCAACCCCAACATAAAGAACCGTCAAGTGTGAAATCTGCCAAGTGGTGATGTTAAATCTAGGACTTTTAATCATTCATATACCTAAGGGTGGAGTAAGGCATGATACTCTTTATAGGAAAATCACCCTTTTAAGTGAATAAGTAAATTTGCCGCTTATAAACGAACATTTACTAAATCGAAATATGGTGCAGAGCCGAAATGGACACAACGTGAGGACAAGAAATTGATAGAATTATGATTGTGTGAGTACTGTGTGTCTTGGTGCACACAAATGGCCGGTAAGTTCAAAGCATCGCGCTACTAACCGTACTGTCTATCCTATAGTATTTCACTAAAGAAGATTGACAAAGGTACCAAAGAGGTACATAAGAAAATGTGTTTTCTTTTAAACATATGATGCCTTTGAAAATGAAAAGATGCATCCAAAAGGGTATCTTTAGTACCTGATGACACTTGGTAATGGTCCCCTACAATTGTAAATACCCCACATGGGTGAGTATTTGATTAACACAAAAAGAAAGAACAATTATCTTCATTTTAGAAAACGCATAGCGTATAGTCTTTTACGGTTTGTCCGTTTGCGAGTCCCAAGCAAGAGTAAGTTCACCAAAGTTTATTGTATTTGAGATACCACTATACACTAAACGTAAGTCGTATCCGGAGACGTTTGCCGTAACTGTGTGTATTAGCGGGGCAATTTCGTTTTTAGGAGAGCGTGTATAACGTGCCTCAACTTGTGCTTCGCTTGACTCCTTTCGTAGCAGTTAACTTTCTATTTCTAAAGCCAGCGCCAACGAGTCAGAAGCTATAAATTTAAATATCAAATGGTCATATACTAAAAGATATTTGAGATCACAACTTGGCTTTGTTCTGTGATTCTGTTTTCTTATCCCACATCTATTAGTCATTCCTAGGTAAAAGTAGAGGGTTATTTGAACAGTTAAAGTTAGACAAAAATTCCCGGTGGGAGTGGGATAGAATTACTTTCTATTTGTTGTATTATGTAGAAAAATATGTGATTTTAATTTTCACAGTTAATGTTTTACGATTTATGTGCCTGTGTGGCTTTTTTCCCGATTTGGGAAGTTTTCACATAACTTGTTTTTCTGTATGGATTTCGAGAGGATTTTCACAAAACAAATTATGATGGCTCAGTTTGTATTTTTTTACTCTCCTTGGCTTCAGCTTGGATGCTCTAGATATGGTTGTAACTTATCGTTTTTAAAGGCAAAAATGAAAAAAAAATCCTTATTACTAAAAAAAAAACGTCTTTGTATGCAAACCCAACAAGAGACCCGAGGTCGAACCAAAAACCGTATGCATACAAATACATACATTTACAAACACAACAGAAAAGAAGAAAACAAAACAAGTAAAACACAAAAAGAAAGGATACTTATATTTCATATTATTACGATTATTATTGCTACTGCTACATGAAAAATGCAAGGCAATAATAAAAAATATCAAAATCATATATATTCATCCCCAGGTTGCCCAGTTAGCTTCGCTGCCGACACGTGGCATAGTGTTTGTCTTAGTATACGCATCAACCGCAAAATAAGCTCCGCAAACTGAACCCTCGCTGTCGACCGTGGCATTGCCTTCATCTTATGCATCGGATGCTCATAGCTCATCAATCCCCTCTCCGTATGGTACATACAACCCGTCGGGAATGGACCAAACGACTTCCTACAGCTCGCTTTTATAAGATCTACGTTGTCCGATACCATCACAGATCCATCCGACGATGATATGCCCCAGAAAAGGTTCACTGATTTATCAACACCCTATATTAAAATAAACGATGAATAACCTACAAAAGAAATAAGATATCTTTTTTGCATATATAGTTCTGTGGTTGGTTATTTTTTCTGTCAAGTATGTAGGGGGTGATATATACGGACAATAACTTTCAAATTTAAGCAACTTAGGGACTGAATTCTGTCTCAAAATTATCGAAAACAATAGATTACTTCCCACGACTTAATTTGAAGGTTATTGTCACCCCTTATACTGTCGGAACCTAGAATTTATGCCAAATTTAGGGTTCCGGCATATAATGTTACCAAATTGCTTAATTTTAAACATTTGTGTCCATATTATGTCACATTCTAAGCTTTATGTCCCAAGAATAATAAACCTTATAATGTAACGCAACTAGGGTTTATTTGTTTGATTTTTCTTACGAGGGCAATGAAAACAGTTCCATTCTTGTGATCGTAGATGACGAATCCGAAAATCCCTTCGAGGTCTTGAAGAACACGATAGGCTGGCATTGGACTTCGATCGCGGAGTGTTTGGTATGCTTCGATGGCGAACATTGGCTCGGTTGCGCTCTTCGATAGGCCTACTGCTTATTTAGGGCGCAAAGGTTGTTCAGATTCCAAGGAATATGCAGTAAACATCGTTCACTCCACAGAATTGCCTATTGGTCATCATCTTCATCAGTTATCGATCTATTAAATATATACCATTTAGGAAGAAAGAAAGAGAAAAAAGAAAGGGTTATTTATTACACCTTTGGTGAGACATGAAGGTGCTTGTGGGCGGTGCATATGCAAGAATGGCCTTGCCTACGAATCCAAGAGATACGCAGTTTTCTGCATTTGATGCCAAGAATTCCCTCAAAGCATCCTCAGGATTCTTTTCTTTGCCAGAAACTTTCATTGGGCTATGCAATTCTTGGTGCTTCGACTAAACCGTTCTTGAACACAGCCAACATTTTTTGTTCTTCCTTTTCTTTTTTCTGTTGTCCTTTTTTGTACAAGTCTCTGTCTTCCTCGAAAAAAGTTAATCTTTAAATAGGTAGTAACAGAAATATTATCAATGGGTGAGAAGTGGATGGAGGAATTTATGGCAGGTGTTTGAATCTTCACTTTACAACTGCTCGCTGGGAGAGCAAAAGTAGGTGCGAATAAACGATATTATCTCTAGCCATATTCTCTGATGATTTGCTTTTGTTTTTTTACGTGTTTCTGTGGGCAGCCACAATTAAGTTTTAATGGTAATACTCAATTTGATTGATAGGGCGATTCTATTAGCACCCTCTTTTTTTTTTATATACACACCCCCTAATAATGAAAGTAAGTCATTAAATACTTCTATTGTCAAGGTTTGTCACTTTATTAATTATTTTCACAATTTTCCCTAAAATAGAATTTAATTATCCTATTTATATATTATTTATACTTGGAAAGTGAATTCGATAATTCCAAAAGCAGATGGATCGAACTGCCCAATGATAATATAGTGACTAAGTTCGTGGATTCACTTTCGTCTTTGGGATTGAGAAATCGAGATGATCATCATCATTATACAGTGGTTGGAAGCTCCAATTGAATATTACATGTTATAAGCAATAGAGGCAGTATGACATACTTACCGCTCCGGTCTGCTCCGCCACCATGGTATCATCATGTTGCTATTGCAATTGGTCATGCTAATAATAATCACTACGTGAAATTTTCATTATCTGAAGGATACCCGATGCCGACTATCATGCCACAATGGGTTTATTTCAGATATAAATGTGCAGCTGCATGGAGTACTCCTTATATTAATCGTATTAATAATTATGAAAGCAGTTGCGCTCTAACTGTACTCCCATCGTGTTATTTGGAATGATAGAAAATATAATATTACTCTTTAGCTAATTGTTTATTATTTATATGTTTATTTACGTTTGTATATGTTATCAAATTATTTGTATCATATAAATATTTTATTAAAATAAAATATATTAATAATTTAAAATATTTATAAAGTTAATTAATAAGTTCACTGTTAATAAAAAATATTAAATAAATTAGTTGAATAACACATGCAATTAATTTTTGTTTGAATTATATGAAAAAATAAATTAATTAAATATAGTAATTGTTGAATTCATGTGGCTATGTAAATAAGTTTTACAAATTTCATGTGTGTTTCACTAAGAGGGTGTAAAAAGGGGGTGTGAGGGGGTATGAATAGTAGGACCCGACTGATATTAAAGGTCAACAAATTAAGATTGTACCACAATTAATGTGAAACGGTCAAGGCAAAGGCAAAGGAATTGGAGGCCTACTTTACAAATTACATGCCCAAATCACATATCATAGTACGTCGTATGGGTTGTGAATTTAGGCTATTGGTCAATTGTTTCCCACGATACAATGGAAAACGTAAAGTCCACTTTGCATTAAGTAGCCTTCTCGATGAATGGAACTTAAAGGAACATTAGAAAAACGCACTCCGGATGATCCTTTTTTTTTTGTGATTCTTCTTCTCAATCCGTGTTTCTAACAGAAAATGAGAGAACCTTATTATAAGTGTGGTTAATACATAGAATGAAACAGCAATATATTTCCATATGACTTAATTGATCAAATAAATATTATTTTGTTAAGTTGGTAATCTTATTCGGTTCATCCCAATCAGATTAAAAAATGAATTTATTTAATATACTTGTAACTTTGGGTCTTAAATTAATTGAATTAGATTACATAAAGGGTCAATTCGAAATAGGCCCCATTAAGGGTTGATTTCGAATTCAGACCCTGTTTGAGAATTTTTTAGGTAAAGGACCATTTTGTGTGGTGTAAAAAAGTGGTATAAAAGATATATGAACTGATATAGAATGACCGTTTTGTGTTACAAACTGTTTAACGTACTGGTATGTCAGAGCAATGAAGTGGTACTGCAGAAAATGAACTGGTATCAGACGATCATAAACTGGTACCGGATTATGGTTTTGTGTTACAAAATTTCAACATACTGGTATGTCTGAGCAATGAAGTGGTACTGCAGAAAATGGGTCTTTAAAACTAAATTTTTTGCCAAGAGGGCCTGAATCCTAGATGATACTTATGAGGACCTGAAATGAAAATGCCCCTTACATAAATTCCAACGACTCCCATTCACCGTATATTAAGTACATTTATTTCCAACAAGCTACTGCCCGGAAACCTTGCATAATAGGAAATAATAGGAATTACAGTAAAGCTCTAAAAATTAATAACATTGAGACAATTAAATTTTATAATTTAGATAGATATAATATATCGATAAATTAATATGTTTAGTTATAAGTTTTTAAATTCAACTATATCTTAGTCCACGCTAATGGCGTTAATAAATCATATGAGAACATAAGTGAGTATATTATCTTCATATTACATGCAATTATATCTTGTACAATGATTTTTCAATAAGAACATTGCAAATTTTTATTTGTTGTAATGCTCTTTTCAGATATGCGACATGGTATTTCTTAGTAAAGCTCAGAATATTTTGTAATAATAATATTTTAACAAATACCGTTATATTTAATTGTAACATTTATGAATATTAATTTAGAATTTGATGGGACGCACTATTTTTAAGTGATTTTCGAAAAAAAGTATTATATTATTATCGTATCGGCATTAATGACTTTTTACAAAGGACAAGTCGGACCAGGAATTTTTATTATTTAGAGAGCTTATTAACTTTATTAATTTAAAGAGATTTTAATTTCCATATAAGATAAAAGCAATCATGCATTCATAATTATCAAATCATTCTGTCCATTGAGAAAAGTAAATAAAAAGATCAAAGGATACAAATTTAAGTTTTTTTTTTAAGATAAGAGTATAAAACGTGGTGGCTCTGCTACTATATATGTGGAATTACACGTAACGATCGATATATTTAACCTGAAACAGAAAACAATAACAATGGCCTCCGTTAATAAATCACCAAGTTCCCTAATTCTCTTGGTCATTGCCTTGGTCTTGTGCTGTTCTTTTCTCATGAATGTAAGTGACCACAGCTTTTTTTTGGTTCTCTTCCCCCCGTGTAAATATTATATTAATGACTTATATATGTATATCTTATCTTGGTTAAAAGGCTATGGAGTTGATGAGATGAAGAAGAATTATATAGCAGGAAAAAAAAGAATTCACTAAGAGGGGCCATTGCTACCGTAAGAAAGGATGCAGTAATGGATCTTGCTGGTGTTGTGTTTTAGATTTCGAATGTTATCGCAAAAGGGATACTTGCAAACGTCACTGTCCCTATTTTTTATTTTTGTTTCTTTCAGCTTAAGCTGCTTAGATCAATACATGAGTTTAAAATACTCCTTTTGCTAAATTTATGTTTCTCGGAGCTTGGATAAACCAAACAATCAGTCGACGAATGATCATGAAGTTCCAAGTTTATGGCTGGTAAAATCATTAATTGGTGATTAAATAAATTTATTTAGTTTATTTGATTTGCATAAACCGAAAATATTCATTCATTGACTTAAATGAGATTCATTTGACTGATTAAGTTTCATTGAATGGATTACTAAAAATTATGAGATAAGATAAGACTCGGGACCAATCTTATATTAGAATGGAAATGTAGGTGGGCTATAAGTTCGCACACATGTCCAATTCTTAAATGGGGAATTTACAGAAAATTACCTAATTATATAAAAAGTTGCAAGTCAATACACTGTCAGTATTTTTTTATATGTAGATACCTATTAAACTAAATTTTTTGCACATTAGTACCCGTCCCGCCGCAAGGTACATCATATAAACACATTTAGATACCATAGAAAAACGTATTGTGGTACATAATACAGTGAGAAACGGTACATCATATAACACATTAAGTTGACGTATGGAAACGATATACATATGTACCAATAAACGCGTCACGTGGTACGTAATACACATATAAAAAGGTACGTCAAGACTGGAAAATGGTACACACAGTCCAAACGGGTACTTATACAAAAATTCCTGACATGGGTACTGACTTGCAAATTTTTTACATAAATGAGTATTTTTCTGTAGATTTACCTTCTTAAATGTTTAAAAAAAATTAATTTCCTGAACGTGCTATCATTTAATCTTATATTTTTTAATACTCCACCCCACTACGTTGTTGATGTATATGCCCTAGATGCAGTACGAGGACTGAGAGTACGAGGGCAATTTGATAATTGTGTAGTGTTTAGTGATGTATTTGATTACTTTGATTAATGGAATGATTTTATCATCATTAACTAATTATTGGATAAATAAATAAAAGGCAAATTATTAATTAGTATAAAGATTTCACCTTGCAGTCTGGGTGGATAAGACAAATTAATAAAACCTAAATATTGGCAGTTCAGCTACAGATTCTGTGGGGACAGAGAGGGGCACCAGTAAGCTAAGAGATACTGCAATATTAAAATTAGTCCGCAAGTCTAAGTCTCCAGTAGGGTGACTTGATCGACAAGTATGACTTGTTTGTCGATGGGTCCAAAACGGTTGTGCCAACCGTTCACTTGGAAGTGGGAGCCCATGACAATGATACAAGATGAATCAGGATATTATCTGTATTTGGACACTGACTCGTAATCAAACGATCACACGCTTGGATTGTCCTTGATCGATCGATTGACTGTAGTAGTATGCGTGAACCTTAGACCGAAAGGGTTAATGGGGTTGGTCTTGAGGTCTTGACTTGTCACTAGTTTGCTAGGCCCGTCTTGCCGGTGGCATGGGTCAGGGGGAAATGCAGTCATGACTTTTCGATGCGATTTCCAATTGAACGCGGAACGGGATTTACGGTCTCGAATAAATTCGAGGTTAACGTCGTATGACAAGTTTAATGTGCGGAATTTATCCAATTCTCTGGCCAGAGCATATAGCTGACTCGCGATAATCGTGGAGGGCAGTTTAGGTATTTCACTGACATAAACGACATAGAGTCGAGTTCTGTAAGTTTGACTATGCGTGACTTTCACTCGACTGGGACAAAACGTAAAAGGTTTATACGTATGACGAAAATCTACAGTCGGTACGTGAATTATGATTAGATCAAATTCGTACTCAACTTGGGATCTGTTCGGTACCACAGGGCTGGCTAGGTGAATACCGAACTCCTAGATATCTCCTAGGCCGGTTGAGACGAACCAAGAGAGTCGGGCTTAAAAGGGCAACAGACACAACGTCGTCATCAGAGAGAGATGAGGCTAGGTCCTAGATTGAGACATTAGGGTTTGGGGCTTGGCCAAAACCCTGATTGGCCGAAAATACTAAGTTTGACAAGTGAGGGGTAAAATGGTCTTTTCACCTCATGATATATTTTTGAAATAAAATATTTGATATTGAATATTTAGTATATGATTTAAATTAGATTAAGAACTTTATTATTGTCTTAGAGAAATAATATTATTTAATTTGGAATTAAATATATATATATCGGATATATATAAGTTTCGAATTTTATTAGATAAATTTCGAAATTGTTAAATATATTTATATTGGATATTATATATTAAAATATACTAAATATGGTATTTTAAAATATACTAAATATTGGATATTATATATTTAAATATGGTATGTGAATTCGTTACTTTGTAAAACGAAGACTTGGTAAAAGGGGAGGTGTGATGTGATACCCGAACAATTCCTAACCTAGTTAGCCAATATGAATCATGCATTGTATTTTCTACCTTACGCGAATTACTTGCTAATATAATGTGTGCCTGCTATGCATATTATTTGAACTAATTACATTATTTGTTATGTGCATTTTAGGAATTGCATGTTATTAAATTCAGCATTTTATACATATAATCTATAGAATTTCTGTATAAGAAATGGTATAGAAGTCTTTAGAAGCATATAGTTACACGTGTCTAGATAGATCGAGATGGCTAGAAGTAAGATATGCATCAGCCGGTAGATGCGGCTACCTACACGTGTTTAATGGGTAATTTTAAAATATTCCAAGGAATAAATACTCTTAGTTTTATTAGAAATATTTTAATACTCTGAATCTTATTATCTAATAAGGTTTAAAATATAAAACATAAGATAAAATAAAATAAAATATGTGGGTAAATAGGAATTAAAACGTTTATTAGAAGCATACAAAAAAAAAAAAAAACCTTCATTAATTATTTTGATAAGGAATTTGAGTGAGTTTCCTAGTTACGTTATTAAAATTATAATATTACTTGATGAAAAAGCAATCAAAAGCAACCGCCTTAGCCTTGTCTTTATCATGATCATTCGTTACTTATCACATTTGTATCATCTCACTAAGCTTTGTCATAATATTCATCAAAGCAAAGCGTACGTAATCTTCCCAAAGGTAACCCTTTTGCATAGAAATATTTATTAATTAAACTCACATACTAGATACTTATGAGCTATGATTCGGATTTTCTTTAAATCTGATCTTGTTTTTATTCACAACTTAGGCAACTCGAAGACAACAGTAATAGCTATACGAATAAATAGATAAACTTAGTGTATCAAAATCTATTATCTTGGTATATCGAGGCTGAAGGCGAAAGGTAAGCGACTGTTCCATGAAACTACAACACATGAACCTAGCTTTAATTGTATTGATGTGATATATGTGCTATTATTTATTTGATTACTTGGGAGGTACGAATTATTGGTATTAATAATCGTACCTCAGGCGCGAGTCGCCATATACGTTATCTTAATTAATTATTGAGATATGACCTTATATGGTTTGAGTTGAACTATTGTTAGCTCAGGTGATTTGTGTGTAGGTCATTGGGCACAAATTACTGTTTCGAATATGAGTGTGATATTCCTTCCATATTGTGCATTGTTTCATTTACATTGAGTCATTTCCGTCGCTTTGGCGACTGTCGATGAGCATGTAAGGATTTTCATATGGTTGCTTTGGGCGAGACTGATCTTGTGAGGAGAATTATTTGTGTGAGATGATACTACGATATGCGAGGGAATCTCGTAGTGGAGAAGACCGCCTTTGACGGGATGGTCCACTCAAGCCCTTCCCTTTTGGCGGTACCGCGCCCTTACTGGCCTGACGTGGCGTCTCTTCTGGACGGGTGAAAAAGACAGTGCAGTTATTTTTTTGACGGGTGTAAAGACCGTGCAGCTATTTTCTGGGCAGGTGAAAAAGACCGTGCAACATTGATATTTGTAGGCCTCATTGATATTGATTGAGCTCTTCAGTATCGTAGTAGTATCGTCGGTCTCAGGGCCATATTGAGTGAATCATTTGAGGGTATGACTACATAATTACGAGAGCATGAGTGGCAGTAGCATACCATGTTGCATTTGAATCATTCGAGGAATTCATATCGCAGGCCGATATAGTTCCGAGCATATTTTACACGATAGATTATTATGGCATTCGCTTACTGAGCAATTAGCTCACGTCGTTCATGTGTTGTAGGTGAGCCCGATGATGTTGTATGATACTCGCTTTCGAGGCTAGCTGTTGAAGCTCCCGTAGACTTTTGAGATGATGTGTACGTGGATGATGACCTGTGGGCGAGCGAGTTCTTTTGTTTTGGGTTGTATAGTTTTCTACTTACCGTTGAACTGTGTCTGGTCATATTTTGGACATCTCTATGTATGCTATATGTATTTATATGTTATATATGGTCGAGTCGGGCTGCGTAGTTTGTCAGTTTGAATGTTGTGGAAGAACTATTCCTTTTTGAAGGCAAATTATTTTATTACGAGTTTGCGAGTATAATGTTGTGGGGTGAGAGGTTTTTGATTGGTCGAGTACAGGTGTTATCGACGATTTTCAAACGGAGTTCTTGCGTTTTATTTCTTGAAGTCGTTGTTTATTAGTCTTAGAGTAGTATAGTGGTGTAGTGGTGTGGGGCGCCACAGAGGTGGTATCAGAGCATGGTTACGGTTCTATAGACTATCCATGTACATGATCTCAGAAGAACTGCGGAAGCGCGGCTTTGCCTCGTAAGTTCTATTACTATGTGTATATATTGTGTGCATGAATCATGTTGGCCATGTTTTGTTTGTCAATATTGGGAAAGACGACAGTATGGTGCGCACAAGAGGAGATAGTTTAGAGGAGCCGTCAACCCCCAGAGATGAACGGGTTACTTCTATTATCAGACTTATGGAACTCGTTCAACGCCAATCTGATAAAATCCAACAACTAACTCAACAAAGAGATTCGAGCGAGCTACGGGGCAATCCATCGAATCAGGCAGAGCGCATAGAAGCTGTTGGGGAAAGGTTTAGGAAGCTAAATCCACCTACCTTCGAGGAGGCATTTGACCCGACAACAGCAGATGATTGGATTCGTACCCTTGAGAACATGTTTCACTATAGTCGAGTACCTGAAGAAGACAAAGTGGCATGCGCCTCTTTTATGCTACGATGAAGCGCTGGACATTGGTGGGACATGACCAAAAGCCTCGAGGATCCATACACAATGGCGTGGGACAGATTCAAGGAATTATTCAGAGGGAAATATTTCGCTGTCCTAGCTCGAGTACAAAAGATGAACGAATTTATACAGCTGAGGCAAGGATCAATGCCGGTCGAGGAGTATATACGGAGGTTCGAACAACTTTCAAGGTTTGCGACACACATGGTGAGCACTGATGCCTTGAAGGTTGAGCGATTTCTTGAAGGATTGAGGCCAGAACTGTATCGAGATGTGAGCATGGCAAAAGTCAATGGCACAAGTTATGCTCAGATTGCCGAGCGGGCTTTGATGGCCGAGCAAGCTGAGATGAGGATTCTCCGTGCACAAGAGGCTCGGCGCAAATTCCAACAAGTTCGAACTCAAGAAGGAGGTAGATATGATAAGAAGAGGGGTGTTCAATCCTTTAATCAACGACCTGTATTCCAAGCAGGGCAAGGACCACGACAGGAGGATCAAAGCAAGAGAATGAAGTTTAATCAAGGCCCAGTACCCAATACCATTCCTAGATGCTTGACTTGCGGTAATCGTCACACGAAGTGTGTCATTTTGAGAATAGAACTTGTTTACGTGCGGTAAGGCTGGGCATATCGCCACAGCATGTCCTGACAAACCAAATGACAACCAGAGGAAAGCACCAGCAAGAGTTCTTGCCATGACGGGTTTGGCCACGGACGCAGACCCATCGGTGATCACGGGTAAATCCTAATCTATGACACTCTTGCACATGTGTTGTTTGACTCGGGTGCCGCATTCATTTGCATCATTAGATTATGTGAATAAGCTCAATAGGGGACTTGAACTTTCTGAAGTTTCTTATTATGTGACTACTTCTACTGGGCATTCTGAAGAAACAAATAGAATCTTGAGAATGTTACCTATTATCATCGAAGGGAGAGAATTATATGCAGATCTGATTGTCCTTGCTATGAATGAGTTTGACATTATCTTGGAATGGACTGGCTTTCAAAACGTCGGGCGACTGTCGATTGTTCACAAAGACAGTAACATTTTCTGCTACCAAATGAGGGAAACATTTCTTTCAAGCTGTTGAGAAATCTCCAAAGCTTCCAATGATATCGGCAGCAAAGGCTATGCAATTATTGAAGAGTGGCTGCGATGGATACATAGTGAGCATCATGAGCCTTGAAGGGAAGCATCGCCGAAAATTGATGAAGTGTCTGTTGTTTGTGAGAATCCGGATGTTTTCCCAGATGATCTTCCAGGGCTGCCGCCAGACCGTGAAATTGAGTTTACAATTGACTTGGAGCCCGAAACAACCCCGATTGCTAAAACATCTCACCGAATGGCCCGCTCGAATTGAAGGAGTTAAAAGCTCAGTTGCAGGAGTTGCTTGATAAAGTCTTTATACGACCCAGCTTTTCTCCTTGGGGAGCACCTGTTTTGTTAGTCTGCAAAAAGGATGGGTCAATGCGCCTATGCATCGACTACCGGGAGCTGAATAACAAGACAATCAAGAACAAATACCCCCCACCCGTATTGATGATTTGTTTGACCAATTGCGAGGAGCATCCGTATTTTTCAAAAAATCGATCTGCGATCCAGATATCACCAACTAAAGATGAAGGAGGCGGACATTCCAAAGACGGCGTTCAACACGAGATATGGCCACTATGAGTTTCTGTTATGCCATTTGGAGCTACAAATGCACCAACAGCATTCATGGACCTGATAAATCGAGTATTCAAGAATTCATCGATAAGTTCGTCATTGTATTTATCGATGACATCCTGATATATTAAAAAACAAGGACGATCACAATGCACACTTGCGAGTAGTATTGCAGACGTTGAGGCAGAAACAACTAGACGCAAAGTACAAGGTATGTGAATTGTGGCTCGATCAAAGTAGCATTCCTCGGCATGTTATTTCGGCAGCTGGAGTATCAGTAGACCCTAACAAGGTCGACGTTGTTACTAATTGGTGCAGACCAACGACTTCTTCAGAGGTGCGAACTTTCCTTGGCTTGGACGGTTATTATCGAAGATTCATCAAAGGATTCTCAAAAAATCGCAATCCCATTCAATTGGAATGAAGACTGTGAACGAAGCTTGCAAGAACTTAAACATAGATTAATATCAGCACCCATTCTCTCCATCCCCACAACTAATGAAGGGTTCGTGATTTATACTGATGCGTCGAAGAATGGTTAAGGAAGTGTCCTTAAGCAAAATGTAAGGTTATTGCGTATGCGTCAGGCAGCTAAAAGAGTACGAGAAGAATTATCCAACGCATGATTTGGAGCTTGCTGCTGTAGTGTTCGCATTGAAGATTTGGAGGCATTACCTACATGGAGAGCACTGCGATATCTATACAGACCACAAGAGACTAAAATACGTATTCACGCAGAAGGAGTTAAATATGTGACAGAGAAGATGGTTAGAACTTGTCAAGGATTACGATTGCACTATCAACCATCACCGGAAAGGCCAATATCGTAGCAGATGCGTTAATCCAAAAATCAGTTCAAAAGCCAGAACGGGATGATCTGCACAAGATGGGCATTGAGGTTACACAACCGGGCAATTAGAAGTCAAATTGGCCGCTTTATCACTTCAACCGACTCTATTTGAAAAGAATCAAACAACAACAACAAGAGGATGAATTTTTCATTCAAATGAAGAACTCAATCGAGGCAAGGCAACGGACTACCTTAGATTTATCAAAGGACGATGTATTGCGATTCAAAGGGCGTCTTTACATACCTAACGAGGAGACTCTTCGTAAAGAAATCTTGACGGAAGCTCATTCAACACTATATTCGTACATCCAGGATCAACCAAGATGTATAGAGATCTGAAACAATACTATTGGTGGCCTGGTATGAAAAAGGACGTTGCACTTTTTGTTGAACGACGTTTAACTTGTCAGCAAGTGAAGGCAGAACATCAACGACCGGGTGGAGTACTTCAGCCACTGTGCATTCTGGAATGGAAATGGGAAGCGATCACAATGGATTTCGTGGTGGGCTGCCAAGGACAACAAAGAATCATGACGCTATATGCGTTGTGATGGATCGACTTACAAAATCTGCTCATTTCATACAAATCGCTTCAAACCTATTCGATTGATCAATACGCACGACTCTACATTCAGGAAATCATACGGCTACATGGAGTGCCTATTTCTATTGTCTCCGATCGAGATTCGAGATTTCTGTCCAAATTTTGGAAAAGTCTGCAGAAGGCAATTGGAACGAGGTTGACTTATCGCACTGCCTATCACCCTCAAACTGATGGACAATCTGAGAGGAAGATTCAGACCTTAGAAGATATGTTACGAGCTTGCGTACTTGATTTTCAAGGACATTGGAATAAGTTCCTATCATTGATCGAGTTTTCATACAATAATAGCTACTACGCAACTATTGGAATGGCTCCCTATGAAGCTTTGTATGGGAGAAAAATGCCGACCACCAATTCATTGGGATGAAGTTGGTGAAAGAAAAGTTTTGGGCCCTCAGATGATTCAAGAGATGAGCGATGCGGATGTTCAAATACAACACAGAATGAAAGCGGCACAAAGTCGACAAAAGAATTACGCAGATAAAAGGCGAAGACCATTAGAGTTTGAAGTTGGGGATCAGGTATTCTAAAGTGGCACCAATGAAAGGTGTCATGCGATTTGGGAATAAGGGAAAGCTTAGTCCAAGATACATCGGCCCTTTACCTATAATCGAGAGAATTGGGGATGTCGCCTACAAGCTTAATCTACCACTTATGCCTCAAGTTCACAACGTATTCCACGTCTCGATACTAAGAAAATATGTCTCAGATCAGTCTCATGTTATAAAGGAGCAACCCTTGGAACTGAAATCAGATCTGAGCTACGAAGAACAACCTGTTGAAATACTTGCACGAGAAGTGAAACGTCTGCGAAATAAGGAAATTCCATTGATCAAAGTACGTTGGAAAATCAATCGACGGAAGAGGCTACTTGGAAACAGAGGATGAAATGCGAGCAAAAAAACCACCACCTATTCCGTAAGTGAAATTTCGAGGACGAATATTTTATAAGGAGGGGAGGATGTGATACCCGAAAAATTCCTAACCCTAGTTGGCCAATATGAATCATGCATTGCATTTTCTACCTTACGCGAATTACGTGCTAATATAATGTGTGCCTGTTATGCATATTATATGAACTAATTACATTATTTGTTATGTGCAGTTTAGGAATTGCATGTTACTAAATTCAGCATTTTAATACATATAATCTTAGGAATTTCTGTATAAGAAATGGTATAGAGTCTTTAGAAGCATATAGTTACACGTGTCTAGATAGATCGAGATGGCTAGAAGTAAGATATGCATCGGCCGGTAGATGCGGCTACCTACACGTGTTTAATGGGTAATTTTAAAATATTCCAACGAATAAATACTCTTAGGTTTATTAGAAATATTTTAATACTCTGAATCTTATTATCTAATAAGGTTTAAAATATAAAATATAAGATAAAATAAAATAAAATATGTGGGTAAATAGGAATTAAAACGTTATAGAAGCATACAAAAAAAAAATATACCTTCATTAATTATTTTGATAAGGAATTCGAGTGAGTTTCCTAGTTACGTTATTAAAATATAATATTACTTGATGAAAAAGCAATCAAAAGCAACCGCCTTAGCCTTGTATTTATCATGATCATTCGTTACTTATCACCATTTGTATCTTCTCACTAAGCTTTGTCATAATATTCGTCAAAGCAAGTGTACGTAATCTTCCCAAAGGTAACCCTTTTGCATAGTAATATTTATTAATTAAACTCACATACTAGATACTTATGAGTTATGATTGGGATTTTCTTTAAATCTGATCTTGTTTTTATTCACAACTTAGGCAACTCGAAGACAACAGTAATAGCTATACGAATAAATAGATAAGCTCAGTGTATCAAAATCAATTATCTGGTATATCGAGGTTGAAGGCGAAAGGTAAGCGACAGTTCCATGCAACTACAACACATAAAACCTAGCTTTAATTGTATTGATGTGATATATGTGCTATTATTTTTTTGATTACTTGGGAGGTACGAATTATTTGGTATTAATAATCGTACCTTAGGCGCGAGTCGCCATATACGTTATCTTAATTAATTGTTGAGATATGACCTTATATGGTTTGAGTTGAACTATTTGTTAGCTCAGGTGATTTGTGTTTAGGTCATTAGGCACAAATTACTGTTTCGAATATAGTGTGATATTCCTTGCATATTGTGCATTGTTTCATTTACATCGAGTCATTTACGTCGCTTGGGCTACTGTCGGAGCATGTGATGATTTTCATATGGTTGCTTTGGGCGAGACTGATCTTGTGAGGAGCATTTTTTGTGTGAGAACGATACTACGATATGCGAGGGAATCTCGTTGTGGAGAAGACCTCCTTTGACGGGATGGTCCACTCAAGCCCTTCCCCTTTTGGCGGTACCGCGCCCTTATTCGCCTGACGTGACGTCTCTTCTGGACGGGTGAAAAAGACAGTGCAGTTATTTTCTGGACGGGTGAAAAAGACCGTGCAGCTATTTTCTGGGCGGTGAAAAAGACCATGCAACATTGATATTTGTAGGCCTCATTGATATTGATTGAGCTCTTCGGTATCGTAGTATTCGGTCTCAGGGCCCTATTGAGTGAATCATTTGAGGGTATGATTGCATAATTACGAGAGCATGAGTGGCATGTAGCATACCATGTTGCATTTGAATCATTCGAGAATTCATATCGCAGGCCGATATAGTTCCGAGCATATTTTACACGATAGATTATTATGGCATTCGCTTACTGAGCAATTAGCTCACGTCGTTCATGTGTGTAGGTGAGCCCGATGATGTTGTATGATACTCGCTTTCGAGGCTAGCTGTTGAAGCTCCGCAGAATTTTGAGATGATGTGTACGTGGATGACGACCTGTGGGCGAGCGAGTTCTTTTGTTTTGGGTTTATATAGTTTTCTACTTACAGTTGAACTGTGTCTGGCCATATGTATTTATATGTTATATATGGTCGAGTCGGGCTGCGTATTTTGTCAGTTTGAATGTTGTGGAAGAACTATTCCTTTTTGAAGGTAAATATTTTATTACTAGTTTGCCAGTATAATGTTGTTGGGTGAGAGGGTTTTGATTGGTCGAGTACATGTGTTATCGACGATTTTCAAACGGAGTTCTTGCGTTTTATTTTCTCCAAGTCGTAATTTATTAGTCTTAGAGTAGTATAGTAGTGTAGTAGCGTGGGGCGCCACATGTGAAGATTTTTCTCCCACCACCTCAACCTATTTTTGGCAAGAGAGGAAAAAAATAAGAGTTTTCTCCTCTCACCATTTCTCTCTCGCACTCTCTCTCTCTCGGGGGTAGCAAGCAGCTCCTTCTTGGCCTAGCCGCACTTGAAAGAACAGCTGCAATGTTAGTGAGGTGCCGGCGTGATGATCTTGCGCCAAAGAAGGCATCCTGTTTGTGTACTTTTGCCGTAGGAGAGGGGCACTACGCCTCGGGGATTCGAAGGATTCGAAGCTAGCCATCGTCGAGAGATTTCAACAAGGTATCATGGCTGATCCCTTATCTCTTTATATCAATACGTTCTCGTATTTGTAGCCGAGCAATCTTGGATAGGCGGGAAACCCGTAATATTTAAAATTTCGCCATTCTAGGAACGTGGGTCTGGGGACCCTTGGGGATTCCCAACAGCGATATCAGAGCCATAGGCTCGATTTAAGTCACGGGACTATGACAAAAAGACCACGAAAATCACGGAAGCCTTAGTCGTGCGCATGGCGCACACGCCGCCCAAGCAGCCCGTGCGCGGTACGCGGGTCTGCGTCTAGTCGCATGCGGTGCGCGACTCAGGGCGGGCTGCGTGCAGTGTGTGGCCTGCTCCTATCTGTGCGCATGGTGCGCACGACGCACAGGCAGCCGGCCCGCAAGGCGCACGCGGGCGCCCCTCAAGACAGGTTGGCTGCGCGCGGGGGTGCGATGCATAGGGCTGACCGCACGCGGGCATGCGGCATGAGAGGCACGGGCCGCGCACGGTGGGTAACGCGCGGCACTCGGGAAACCGGCGCGTGGATGCACAGAAAGTAGGTATGACCGCAGCGCGTGGGGTGCGCGCAGCGCTAGGCTAAGAGCGCGCCGGATTGGGGCTGGCCGCATTGCGCGGCACGTGGCTGGCAGCGCGCATGGCGCGAGCATCCCCAAAACAGGCCCAAAAGGCCTGGTCGAGCCCATTCCTACGGCCCAATATAGATTGGCCCATCCTAGGCCGGCCATTCAAAGCCGAAATTCGATTCGGCTCGGAAATGTGTTAAATTTGTCGTGATGCATGTTATTTGAATAACGTGGTGATTGATTGGGGATTAGGTATGGTTTTTGCCGGGTGATATGTTAAGGGTAACAAGGTCCCCGGGATGTACTTTACAGTTTTCATTAGATAAGACGGGCGGTTATATTAGGGATAGATTCCCCGTCATAGGCCATTGTAGTTTTGTTAAGACGGCCCGTACGTGTGTCGATCGAGAGGAACCCAACACGAACGAGCTGGTAGCCGAGGCGTCCGTTCGAGCAAAGCCGAAGACGTTTGTTTTGTACAGTTAGGATAGAACTAGAAATATCCCCGATCTTTCACATTTAATTTGATAGGTTGAAACTTGGTTTACTATTAAAGTTCATTATGTGCGTGTTGGTTTCGAACGTGATAATGTGTATAATGTGCTCGTGTTAGAACTGTGAGGATTCTCCCGAGGTTAGACCTTTAATATCAGTGAGTAAAGGGGCTCCTTTCTTTATCAAGTCCAAAAAATGTTACGACTTAGGGGTACGGTTGCGGTTGACCGAGTAACGGCGCCAAAACCCTCTCCTTTGCGTGAACGGGCTTGGATGCAATTATGAATTGCCGATCACCGACCACTCTTCACCCTCTACGGGGGGATGAAGTTCACGGAAAAGTGGAAGGTAGCAGGACGTTGATAGGTTGCACTTGGACAGTCATTCCTAATATGTTCTGAGTTACGGCTGAGGGACCCTGGCTGAGACGAAGACGTTGAATCTTCTGTGTGACAGAAACGTGTGGGACACGGACCTCGGCTAACCAAACGAGCCAATAAGCTGTTAAGTTGAGGCTAGTTTGTTGTGTGGCGCGGGGACTCAATGCCACTATGAAACCACTCAACAAGGTTTCGAAATGCCTAACGAGAGAAAGGGTTCGAGAAAAATAGTAGGAGTCAGACGAAATTTAAAGTCCTAATTTAGTCTGATTGAACACTACAAATCCCAACTATCTGTTTATTTTCTGCACTTCATTTTCTTCTCTATTAGTTACGATGACAAATTCATTACTACACTCTTGGAGAAATATGTTTGGTGGGACCGAACTATGTCGACTGGTCAAAAATTTGAGGAACATCCACAAAATTAGCGAAAACTGGATTATGTTTTTGGACATTAAGGAGCCAGAATCGCTCACAGCTGAATCCACTAATGAGGAGATAGTACTCTAGGATAAGTGGATTGAAGACCTCAGCGAAGGTGCACGCCTACATGCTTGTTGCGACTTCTAGGTCCAAGGGATCGAAGAAGTCGAACAAGACATGCGTGGCTAAGGGTAGAGGTCGCCAAGAAGGCGAAGACCAAGAGGCGAAGACCAAGAAGGTCGAGAGGTCGGGCGCAAAGCCCACGTATAAGTGCCTCCATTGCCAGCAGCTGGGCCATTGAAGCGTAAATGTCCGGAGCTGGAGGCGTCTGATGCTTCAGAAAGCAATTAGTTTTTGAAGCTAATTGTTCTGTGTGTTCTATTTCGTGGATACTTGACTCAGGGGCTAGTTACCACATTTGTGTTTTGAACCAAGGTCTAGAACAGGAAGCTTCGAGCTAGCGATGTCTCGATCAACGTAGGTAGGGACATAATCTGCCAGCTACACACGCGGGATCGAAGACCTTAGTCTTATCGTCATGACATTGTTTAGAACTTTCTGATGTTTTGGTTTTGGCCCAAGGGGCTTAGAAACATTATTTCGATTCCTCCTTTGAGCAGACTGGGTTATGAGTTTCGATAATGTTTCCCATAGTTATTTTAGAAATAAAAATGTTGGAAGTGCGACGTTAATAAATGGTTTATATTACGTCAACTTAAAGGACAATGTAAAAAAATTGTAAATACAATCACCAAATCGTCGACTAGGTCGATCAATTGATACATCTGGCAACTACGATAGTCACGCAGCAGAAGCGAATATTGAACAAATGGAAAAGGACGGCCTAATTAGCACAGTGCGAACATGCCTGATTCCTGCGTGTCAGTCTTGTATCTTAGGGAAAATGACCAAGTCGCCCTTCACAGGGACTTTCACTAGGGCCACAGAAGTGTTGGGTTTGATCCACACTAACGTATGCAGACATTTAAAGTAATGGCCCAAGGTAATTGCCGCTACTTCACAACGTTCACGGACGATTCTCCCGCTACGGGAATGTCTATTTGATGAGACAGAAGTCCGAAGCTCTTGAAATGTTCAAAGAGTATAAAGCGTTAGTGGGAAAGCAATCTTGCAGGTCATTAAAGCCGTTCGATCAGATCGAGGACGGCGAGTACATGATCCTTGAGGTTGTATGCATTTCTTAGAGAAAATGGCATCATCATATAGTTTTCCCCGCCAGGCGCGCCGCAATTGAATGGGCATGGTCAAACGGAGAAACAGAACACTTTTAGATATAGTTTCGGCCGATGATGAGTTACACAGATCTCCTCATTTCGATGCGGGGATATGCCTTAGAGACAGCGGCCTATATCCATAAACAGGATAACCTACCCGCTCTGCCGATAGGATTCCATACGAGGCTTGGCATAATCGTAAGGTGAGTTTGAATCACATAAGGGTCTGGGGTTGCCCTGCCTTTGTGTAAACGTTGATGGCTCATAAGCTTGAATTGAGATCATTAATGGCGAGATCCGTCGGATACCCCGAGGACTCAATGGGGTATTACTTCTACGTCCTGGACGAACACATGGTGTTTTTCGCTTTG
>JAPQWV010004844.1:0-25938 GCA_027422505.1 Craterostigma plantagineum
GCTGTCCTTGAGGCTTCATCCTACATACATAGGATGGATTCGGGTGTGTTTGACGACGACCGCTTTTTCGCTGAACATGAATGGCAGGTGGTGGGGATCTTTGGGAGGAGGGGACTTCGACAAGCAAGACCACATTCCCCGTATCTCTTTACGATGGTTATGGAGGTCCTTCATGGGATGATTTCCATGTGCATTGCTGAGGAACCACAATTTCGCTATCACTAGAGTGTGAGCCGCTGCGATTGCCGTCCCTAGCATTTGCTGATGATTTGTTGCTAATAGCCATGCTGATGTAGTATCAACTGGGGTGCGAAGGATGCTCTGGGAGGTTTGCGACTTTGTCTCGGTTGCATCCTAAACCTGACAAGAGCGAGATGTACCAGTCGCGACGTGTGCTGAAGGCTTGACGACGCAAGTTCAGTCACTCACAGGGCTATCGAGTGGGTCACCTGCCAGTGCGCTACTTGGGGGTACACTTATAGCTTCTCGTATTGATCGATTGGAGACTATGGCCCGTGCTACAAAGGGTGATCAGCGCCTCGGGTCATCGCTTAATCAGTCGTTGTCGTATGCAGGACGACTTCAACTGGTTAAGTCGGTTCTTCAGGCCCTACATGCATATTGGTCGGGGATCTTTCTGATTCCTAAGGATATTGTCCGAGCTTTGGAGATGCCTTTCGGAAATTCTTTGGGGGGTTCGGCCAAAGGTTGCTTCGGAACGTTATTGTTTACCCGTGTCTGAAGGAGGGATGGGGCTGAATATATCGCGTCGACAACAAGACCCTTCTTCTTAAGCATCGTGGAGTGTAATCACCAGGACGCCTGATTCGATATGAGTGGAGTGGCTATTAGCGGATGCGATACACTCTCGTTTGATTTGGGACAGGCCTGCTCTCAGCTAATGATGCATGGAGTTGGAGGAAGACTGCTACAACTTCGACATCTGTGTACGCTCTCTGATTACGTAATTGGGGATGGGTCGAAGTTCTGGCTGTGGAATGACACGTGGCTCTCGAGTTACACCATTATTGGATCGTTTTCCTCGGGGCCCTATTGCGATGGGGCTTCCATCTGACTCGAAGTTGAGTGTAGTAATTGACAATCACAGATGGAACTGGCCAGGGCAAGGCTCATTTGACTATCTTGAGATTAGTGTGAGCCTACCACCGGTGGCATTGGGCGGGCAGGATGTTGTGCTTTGGGCAGGAGCGATGGATGGGACCATGACGGCATCTTCGATTAGAGAGGCGATTCGTTGTCGATGTCCGACCGACGTTGGGCTGTCCTTTTCGGTGGGCCTCTGAAGGTCACACAACACGAGTTTATACTCTGGCTAGGGGTGCGGGATCGTTTATCTACTAGAGACAAGCCGCGGGTGGCTCAGAGGGCGGGAACACCGGCTTGTGTCCTATGTGATGAACTCCATTATGATATGATCCAGCAATTGTTTTTTGATTGTGCATTGTCACGACAGTGTCTTCGGCTGTAAGGAGGCGTATTTGGTGGGTCTGGCCGTTTTGGGATCGGAGTGAGGGTATTAGGTGCGCATCAAAGCGTTGGTGATACGAACCCGAATGGAGGTTCCCACGTGAGCTGAGATCTTCCTTGAAAGATTTGACTAGAAGAGTTGAGATGACACGAACTCAAATAAATATAGAATAAAACTAGTAGACACCGAAAATAACTAGACTCGATATGAACCGGAAAATGGTAGGATGAAATTTGAGAGCCGAATTGCGCGAGTTGAACACGGCAAAAATAGGATGGACCTATCTCCTCCGAATCACAACGAACGTGTTTCGAAAATTCCTATCCCCTCACCCTAAACCGGCGCTCAAACAACAATATTAGAAACAGAGCCTGACACCTTTGACTACGAGTTGAGTTGGACGAAAGTTTTGATGCCACAACTAGCTAAATTGCATGAGAAATACTAGTTGATAAGTCGAAGGAAATGCGAAGCAAACCGGCTAATTGCGAGAAACTAGCGAAAGGATAATAAACTCAATGGTTTATGGATTGATCAAAGTCTCCCTGGTTTCTCCATCATACACGACATATATAGTCTAAGCTTAAAAAAAAACAATAGACAAATGGCCAACGATTATTATGAGGTCAAAGGTGATTAAAATTTAAGCTAATACCAACGTAGTCAAAATGAGTTGATCAAACTCCCATGACTCCAAATAACTCGTTGGTTTTGCTGGTAAAAGTAACTCATTGGTTGTCCTTAATATTCCTTGGCTTTACTTTGCTTATTTGGGCCTTCTAATGATGTAGCTCGTAGGTAGGCCGGCCTCGAGCCCACTTGGTTCTTGACTCCTCACCTCGACGATGTTGTCGCATTTGGCTAAGCCCTCTTTAATTGGGTTGGACTTTTGATCAGAGGTGTTGTGAACCAAGACGTTTAAGGCCTCATCCATTTGCTTCTTTCTTGATCTCGTCATTGGCCCGGTGATGTTGTGCAGTGGGTCGTCGAGCGCCTTTATATTATCTTGTCTAGCCGTGGTCGCCCCCCTCGCCATCGACTTGCGCACTTGCCTGTTTCGTATCATCTCCTCTCCCTTGAAAAGGATTCGTCCTCGAATCCACATAATCTGTAAATTCAAACGGAGATAAATCAGCAACATTAAAAGTGTCGCTAACGCCATACTCGCTTGGTAGGTCAAGCTTGTAAGCATTGTCATTGATTCTCGCCAACACTTTGAATGGTCCGTCGCCTCGTGGGTGTAATTTGGTTCGCCTCGCGGCTGGGAACCGTTCCATTCGCATATGAATCCACACCCCCTCGCCGGTTCGAAGATAACGTGCTTACGCCCTTTATTTACCTTTGTCGCGACCTTTTGGCTATTTTTCTCCAAATTTGCACGCGCTTGCTCGTGCAAATTCCTTACCTGTTCAGTACTCTCAACACCATCCATGTTAATCTGATCCTTCAAAGCAATGGAGCTAAATCAAGTGGAGTTATAGGATTAAAATCGTAAACAAACTCAAATGGAGAAAATTGCGTAGAAGAATGAATCGTACGATTATATGCGAACTCAACTATTTGCAAACAATCCTCCCAACTTTTTAAATTCTTTTTTATCAATGCATGAAGTAAAACGCCTAGGGTCCTATTCATTACTCGATTTGGCCATCGGTCTGGGGTGATTAGTAGTCGAAAATAATAATTTTGTACCTAATTTCCCTCAAAGACTCTTCCAAAAGTAACTTCAAAATTTAACATCCCTATCAGAAATAATGGTTCTTGGAACCCCATGCAAACGACTAATCTCCCTAAAGAATAAGCAGCGACATGCTTAGCATCGTCGGATTATTACATGCAATGAAATGAGCCATCTTAGAAATCGATCAACCACAACTAAGATAGAACCTCTCCTCTTTTGAGACCTTGGTAGCCCAAGTATGAAATCCATCGATACGTCGGTCCAAGGTGTTTGAGGATTGGGAAGTGGAGTATACAGTCCGTGTGGCATAGACTTATACTTAGCTCTCTTACATTCTAGACATCTAGCGCAAACCCTCTCGACATCTCGTTTCATGCAAGGCCAATAGAATGTTCTTTCAAGATATCGAGTGTTTTTGTTACGCCAAAGTGCCCCATTAATCCCGCACAATGCGCTTCCCTCACTAAATACTCACGAAGAGAACACGAGGGGATACACAATTGGTTCTCCCTAAACAAGAATCCATCAAGTCGATAGAACTTGTTTACAGCCACTTTTTCAAATTCAACATAAACTGAAGCAAACTCGTGATCATTTTTGTACAGGTCCCTGATAAATGCGAACCCCAAAAAATAAGTGCTAAGAGAAGTAATAAGAGAGTACCTCGTTGATAAAGAATCTGCGACAATATTATCCTTACCATTCTTATACTTTACCACGTACGGGAAGGTCTCGATGAAAGCGATCCACTTAGCATGCCTCTTGTGCTAATTCTTTTGTCCCATGAGATACTTGATCGACTCATGATCCGTGTGCACGACAAACTCCTTGGGCAGCATAGTGTTGCCACGTCTCCAAAGCTCTCACCACAGCGTACAACTCCTTGTCGTAGGTCGGGTAGTTCAAGGTTGCTCCGTTAAGCTTCTCGCTGAAATATGTTATGGGCCGACCTTCTTGGAGTAAAATAGCGTCTATACCTATTCCTGAGGCATCACACTCAAGCTCGAATGTTTTATTAAAGTCGGGCAGCATAAGTACGGGTGCATTCGTCAAATCATACTTCAATTGATCAAATGCATTCTGTTGGGTTCCCATCATCGCCACATTCTTCTTAACTAACTCATTCAACGGGGCAGGCCTTTGTTGAGAAATTCTGAACAAAGCGCCGATAGAAACTAGCAAGACCATAGAATGACCGAATTTCGGTCACACTTTTGGGGGTCAGCCATTCAAGGATTGCTTGAACCTTGGACTGATCGACCCGCAAGCCATTGCTACCCACGACACAAGACAGACAGACAACCTCGTTTGCACAATATGAGCACTTTTTTGGCATTGAAATATATTTTTTCTCCACGCAAACTACTAAGAACAATCCTAAGGTGCTCGGCATGATCATGTAAATTCTTACTATAGACTAAAATGTCATCGAAGTACACAACCACAAACTTGCCAATAAAACGTCTTAAGACATGATTCTCAGGCGCATAAAAGTACTCGGAGCATTAGTTTTGGCCAAATGGCATCACTAACCAATCGTAAAGGCCAAATTTAGTCTTAAAGGTCGTTTTCCATTCATCGCCTTCTTTTACGAAGTATGATACCCTGATCTTAAATCAATTTTTGAAAATAAAGATGCTCCATGTAATTCATCAAGCATATCATCTGAGCGGGGAATTGGGTGACGATATTTAACTGTAAGTTTGTTTACCGCCCTGCATTCGACGCACATGCGCCAAGTTCCATCCTTTTTTGGGACGAGAATGACCGATACGGTGCACGGACTCAAGGACTCTCGAATGTGTCCCTTCGACAAAAGCTCCTCAACTTGCTTCTGAAGCTCCTTCGTCTCCTCCGGATTGGCTCGATATGCTGGCCGGTTTGGAATGATCGAACAGAGTATGAAGTCAATCTTGTGCTCAATGCCTCGGAGTGGTGGTAGACCGTCTGGGACCTCCTCAGTCATAATATCTGCAAACTCACTTAAAATAGAGATTATCTCGGAAGGTATTTCGTGAGGGAGATCACTAGAGGACACTAGTGTCTCTTTATGCAAGAGTAAGATAAATGACTTCTGAGCATTCGTGTCCCTATCTACGTCTCTCAAGCTCACATAGAAAGCGCCTTTTCTCTCGCTTGCTTCTGGCTTTTTATTTTTTTCACCCTCAATTTTCTTGCCAACTTTTTTAACACTTTCGGCTTTTCTCTCACACTCGCTTGGCTTTTCCCGCTCACTGCTCTCTTTTTGCCTTTCTTTCCTCATTTTGATTGTTTCTGTATGACCCTGAACCGGCGATAGTGGAACGGGGGTGTACATCCTCTTGTTATGTTCAAGCTGGTACTATTGGATCGCCCATGGTGGGTGGTGTTGTGATCGAACTCCCATGGTCTTCCGAGCAAAATGTGCCCAGCAAACATCGGCACAACGTCGTAAAGCACCTCGTCTTCGTACTTCCCAATAGAGAACTTAACCCGAGCTTGTCGGTTCACCCCGTATTTCTCCGTGATAATTCAACCAATGCAGTCGATACGGAGTTGGATGGACCTCCATGGGCAGTCCTAGCTTCTCAACAAGATAAGAGCTAACACAGTTAGTACAGCTACCCCGTGAATATAAAGTAAAACATACCTTCTCTTGGACTTTGCAACACGTATGAAAAATATTGTGCCTTTGGCTCTCATCCTCGGTCACTTGCAAGCTCAACGTCCACATGGCCACCAACACCTCGTCACCACTCGAAACATATTGCTCTTCCTCGTCCTCTAAGGTCTCATCTTTCTCATCCTTGCTGGCACTTATGTATGTTCCATCATCCAACATCGTCATCGTCCGGGCATTCGGGCATTGCGACGAGATGTGTCCCTTACCCAAACATTTGAAACATGTGATTTGATGTTGACGAGGTAGCGCCCTTGCTGCCCTCTCCCCTTTCAGCCTTCCGAGGATCACTCTTCTTGAACTTAAGCTTCGGTTTCGGCTCGTTCTTTCGGTTCCATGCATTCCCTTGACCCGGCGGCTGAAACTTGGATGCTTTGCCACTTCGACGTTGGAGTTGCTTCTCCCCTTCTCGGCTTGGTGCATCAACTCGTTTAGTTCCATGTAATGGTGCAGCTCGACTCGGTCGGCAATCTTGTGTCTTAATCCTCCCAAAAATCGAGCCATCGTACCTCTTCGTCTTCATTTATGTTCGCGCGTATCATGGCCGTCTCCAGGTAATAATCCGCAACGCTCTTTCCCCCTTGCTGGATATTTTGAAGCTTGTTGTAGAGCTCACGATAGTAGTGAGGTGGTACGAACCTCTTCCTCATCACCCGCTTCGTTTCCTCCCAAGTGCTGATTTGGCGCTCCCCGTAACGTCTGCGATCCTTGAAGACTTTGTCCCACCAAATCTGTGTGTAGCCTTGGAACTCCATGCTACGAGCTCAACTTTTCGGCGTTCGGAATAGTCATGAACAGCGAAGACACGCTCCACCTTTGTTTTCCAATCTTGATAGGCTTCGAGGTCGTTTTCTCTGCGAAACAATTGTAGCTTGATCTGAACGTTCCTCAGATCATCACGGGCTCGCCGTCGTCTCCTCCGATTCCTCTCAGACACCTCCATCTCGTCGTCATCGTCTCGCTCGAAATCTGTCCCATGCGTGCTAGCATGATCGCCATGCCTTCGTTGGTTGTTTAGCCTCAATTCATGCAGTTGTGCTAAGATGGCGGCGTAGTTGTTATTCATGCGCTCCACTTCCTCTCTAAATGCTTCCAACAGGTCAGGCGGCACGCACCCGACATTTTCTCTTTGTTTTTTCCTAATATATTCCTCACTTCCCCTACCCTCCCAACCCAAATATCACTCACCAAGTGTATACGCTCGGCTTATGTAAGGGGTTTGGGTCACTCAACACTCTTTTTTTTAGATATTACCATTCACTTGAAACAAAGCGCCTTAGCTCGACTCGACTATATTCCAACGACAAGAAGGAAAAGAAGAGAGAAAAAAGAAATACGATGTAAGGGTGACGTAGGACTCGAAGATGGACTGAAAATAAACTGAAAATAATGACTCAAGACTCGAGAAAAAAAATATATAAAATAACTGAAAATAACGACTAAAAATAATAATATTGCCGAACTATATATTTTTTTCTTTTCTTTATCAATTTTTTTTCTGCTGTTTTTTTTTCTTCTTTTTTTCTGTTTTTTTTTTTTTTTTTCAGAATTCCCTTTTTTTCGGCTACTGTTTTTTTCTTTTACTCGAACACTATCGACAGAGGATACATGCTCTGATACCAACTGATACGAACCCGGATGGAGGTTCGCACGTAGCTGAGATCGTCCTTCAAAGATTTGACTCGAAGAGCGAAATGACACGAACTCAAAATAAAAATGGTAGGATGCAATTTGAAGGACCCGAATTGCGCGGGTTGAACACGCAAAAATAGGATGGACCTATCCGAATCACAACGAACGTCTTTCGAAAAGTCCTATCTTCTCACCCTAACCGGCCCTCAAACAACAATATTAGGACGGAGCCTAACACCTTTGACTTACGAGCTGAGTTTGGACGAAAGTTTTGACGCCTCAACTAGCTAAATTGCACCGACAAATACTAGTTGATTATTCGAAGGAATTGCGAAGCAAAACCGGCTAATTTGCGAGAAACTAGCGAAAGGAAAATAAACTGACGGTTTATCGATTGATCAATGTCTTCCTTGTTTCTCCATCATACACGACATATATAGTCTAAGCATTTAAAAAACACAATAAACAAATGGCCAACGAATTATTAATGAGGTCAAGGTGATTAAAATTTAAGCTAATACCAATGTAGTCAAATTGAGTTGATCAAACTCCCATGACTCCAAAACGCGTTGGTTTTGCTGGTCAAAGTAACTCGTTGGTTGTCCCTTGATATTCCTTGGCTTTACTTTGCTTATTTGGGCCTTCTAATGATGTAGCTCGTAGGTACTAGGTCTGGCCTCGAGTCCACTTGGTTCTTGACTCCTCACCTCGACGATATTGTAGCATTTGGCTTAACCCTCTTTAATTGGTTGGACATTTGATCAGAGTGTTGTGAACCAAGACGTTTAAGGCCTCATCCATTTGCTTCTTTCATGATCTCGTCATTGGCCCGGTGATGTTGTGCAGTGGGTCGTCGAGCGCCTTTATATTCTCTTGTCTAGCCGTGGTCGCCCCCTCGCCATCGACTTGCGCACTTGCTTGTTTCGTATCAGTTGGCATGGCCGCCACCTTATCCAGGCAGCTTCTCGTCATGTGCTAGCCTCTCTTGTTTACCATATTTGGCAGGCATGGAACAAGCGGTGGAGGGATGATTATCACGCCTCCTGATAGGCTTGTTGGGTGCGTTTTATCTTTAGTGACCATGCGCTTAGTGGTACGTCCACTAAGTATGGGCTTCAGCGTGCAGCAATCCGTAGATTATGGCGCGTGGCGTGGTAGTCTCTAGTTGGTTTTTTTTTCGATATGTACCCAGTAGCCTGATACTGGTTGTTGTGCTGAGTAGACCTCCCACTCATTTGTATATTATGCCTTTATATATATATATACACGGGACCTTACTTATACCAAAAAAAAAAAAACCAAGTTCTAGGTAGAATTTCTTTTCGGCATTGCACACCCTCCACAGTCTCGATATCCTTATCTATTTATAATATTATAATAATTAAGGGATAAACATACACAGGAAATTACATAATAGTAATATGTGTGGGGAGAATTTTCCTTAACCAGTGAGGAAAACTTTGTTATATTACACACGAATTTTCAAGTGTAATACATATACCATTTGAAAACCTTCAAAAGAGTTAACTACAAGGAAAGAAGTTTAAAACAAGAGAAGAACGAAACCTTGCTCAACACAAAATTAGGACAGCTTTCAAGGTTCTTGGACAAACCCAATTTGGAAGTGAGGTAGGCGAATTCGCACCTACAATACGTAAACCTTACATGATTAATTGTACCAATGTTTCCTTGGTATCTTATGTGAATATGGAATATTTTTGTGAAACTTTCGAAATATTTATGTGACTTTTAATGTGTGTGAAGGATAAATTATGTGACATTTGCTATTTGTTGTAGACTCACGTGTATGATCGGTGTTTAAGGATTATGATTTTTTTTTAGTTAAATAAGTGCCCTCATTCATATGTTAGGATGTATATGTGCGTTGGGAAGTTTTCGAGACTAGAACATGTTAGAACTTGATAGTGTTTCGTGTAGTGATAACTATGTGGAGTTTTCGTGGCTTAGGACTTATGTGATTTTTATATGTGTTGACCTCTACATATGTTTGAGGCGAACTTATATGCAGTTGCTTTGACCTTAATTCTTAGGAATAAAATTTCAGGTCTTAATAATTATACTAAGTGTATATTAGTATTTATGGGTGTAGTTTTATTGTTTTCGGTATAAGAACTATTGTCAATCATGTATAGGCGAGTGAAGTATGATTTTAGGGTTTTCTCTTTGGAGCATCAACTCCGAAGGAATTCATTTCGGCAGTAGGAAATTCTTGGGATTCGAAAAAGGATAAGTATTAGTTAGTTATTGAACATAAGAGAAACTTTACGTGATTTATTCAGCGAATAGTATATGCAATATAGAATTTGATGGATTGAGGTTTTTGTGACCTGGGTTTCGATGCCTAATGTTTTCGTGGCCTAATATAAGGAGTGAGCAAGATTCGGTATTATCATGATAAAGTTTTCGGCTACCTAAGAAATGTTTTCGGTATTGAGTCGCATCAGGTTTTCGGCATGGGCTTTAAGGTTTTCGGTATTGTATAATTTTGGCATTTGGTTAAGGTTTTTGTATTTTTAGGGTTTTCCCACATTTTAGGGTTTTTCAGTTCTAATATTTTTCGATGAAGAATATTTTCGGGCTTGGTATTATTTCTCGCCAGATAAATACTTACGGGTAGATAGAGAACTACGGGGAGAGCGGAATTACTCTCGAGGATAATATTTATTTATATTTGTAATGCTGTATTTTTTTTTTGCACTGCATAGCATGTGCACGACACGACAATGTGAGGTAGGTTGCCGTGTTGACACAGTGACACCTTAAGGTGTCTGCGCGAGGGGCGTGTGGGAATAGATGCGACCGATTTCAGTTGTCGACTCGGAGTCGAGTTGGGGTTTGGTACTAGTGCACCTGACGGTTGGTGCCGTCGATATAGGTGGTTGGTGCCGCCCGACTTTATGTGTCCGTTGGTGCCGGTATGATCAGTGGTTGGTGCCGCTGATGATGGTTGGTGCCGTCGAGATTGCTTGGTGCCGGCTCGGGCTCTACGGTAGGTGTCGTAGCTTCAGTTATGAGGTGCATCGGTAAACGTATTTTCTTACATTTATATTTGTTATATTTAAGTCGTTTGCATGATAAGTGTAGCCGTTTTGATTATTTTGTGCTATAATATGGTTTCATAGCAAAATCAAACGTTTTTCTACGACAGTTCTGCGGTAGTTACGTATTTCTCAAGGATCATGGGGTAAACGATGTCCGATGGACTTCAAATTTAATCAGCGATAGTGGACTTGTTTAATCTTGATCTGTCCAAAGGGATTTTTAATCCGTGGTCTAGATTGCGAGATATGAATTTTTTAATGTGCTGCTGTTTTGCAGGAAAATCGTCACGGCAGTGAAGGATTTGTACGAGGCCGTGAAGCTCACCAGAAGCCATTTTCTTGCCCGATTATTCATGGCCGTGAAGGTGAACCAGCCAAGCCGTGAAGGACCATTCATGGCCGTGAAGGAGGGTGCAAGAGGCCGTGAATGAGGGCAGAAAGTCGATTTTTAAGCCCAAACTCGTCACGGTCGTGAACATGAAGACTCCAAGCCGTGACACGGGCAGAGACTTGTTTTTCTTCAGGTTATATGTTGTCACGGCCGTGAAGATGCATAACAAGGCCATGAGCATCCGTGAACGGGTTAAAAGTCAAGAGAACGACTTCAAAATACTTTATCTCTTGAGAAACGAAAATAAGACAACTTAGAAGAAACAAATCACACTTATTCTGCATAGGACAAGAGCATTTAATGAGAAGGTTTCTCAATAGGATTCTGGCTGCGCAAATCTTTGAAGAGAGATCTCATATTTTGCATTGCTCAATAAAGATACGAAGGAAAGAGATGAAAGCTATTTAAGGAGCTAATTCAAGAAGAAAAGAAAGAGGGGGGAAGAAGGTACGTGAGAGATACTCATTAAGCTCATAGACATACACATATTCCTTTCAAAACACAAGAACACTTAAGAAGTTCGCTCACCACCTGTTCGGTAAAAGTACTCAGTGAAGAACGTGTACTAACTTCAAAGTTGAATTCATGGAATGTATTTGTGTTAATTGTGTTCTTCGTTGTCGTGATAATGAGTAGCTAAATCAATTGTATTTGAGATGAGATGAACCCTAGCGAGATCGATCGTATGTTTAACTGTATTTGATGTTTTGCTATTGTTATGACTCGTTTATTAAGACTATGATTTTGATTATGTCTATGTGATTGAAATTATCTAGTTAGCTGATCATGTCTATGTGTTTAAGTTACCGTAGTTGGAAATTCGTACGCTACGCTCGAGAGAGGGCGAATGATTAGACCACTCGTAAACGAGCGGAATAAACTCATCGCCAGAGATAGATTGAACTACCCGCCGCGGATTAGAGTCTAATCTACTAGCGGGTGTAACACCCCTAAAAAATTTAATACGTGATTTTGGATAAATTAGCTATGTAATTCTATGAATTAGCCATGTTGACGATAAAATTAGGTTTGGAACGAAAGTATAAATTGTAATAGTTCCGAATTATCTCGAAGCTTAGCTAAGAGTGTTATGAAAATAAATAATATATATCAATAAGGATTGGCTGCATTTAATTAATTAGTTATTGAATGAGGCTCAATATCGTTAGAAGCATGATAAACCATTAAGTTCCTAATCTAAGAGGAAAAATTCGTCACGTACTAGTCTTATCAGTTCTATTTTCGAGAACTTCATATATATCCAATAGTTTATCATAAACACCAAATAAGGGAAACCCTTAACGAGAGACATCCAAGAGTAAGGAGCTTTCAACTTGTTCGAACTTCTTGCAAGCAAATCTCGAGTAAGGTAATAAAAGGAAATCTTCTGTACAATTAATGAATAGGTTTATAATTGTTTCTAAGTGCAATCGTTAGTAAATTATATGATACTGATCATAAGAATTCAAGATCTATTAAGGGTACAAAACCTTAACCTGCGAAACTTAATATGCTATAGTTGTTTCCAATAGCATGTGATTTCTTTGGTAATCCTATGATTTATAGCATGCTCAGAAATTCTACAATTAGATTTAGCGCACATGAGTAGTATAAGAGATGATATTTTAGACTGTATCATAATCATAAGAATTAATTTTTAAGGATTGTTTTTTGTTTAAAGCTCAGATTTTGAAGTTTCAATCGACATTATTAAATGCTTGGTTAACGGTGTGCAAAGATAGGATGAATGTCGATAGGTGCTTCATGAGATCTCGACAAAAGCTGGGTTGTCTTTCTATTGTTTTGAATATGTATGTCGATATATGATTATATGTTAATTGAAGGAAGAAGTCGAAATGCATCAAATAAAGTCGAGATATGATCATTCCTCGATAGATAGATTTCGATGTGTATGTTTTAAAGAGCTCTCGAGATTTTCCTATATAGATTTCGATATCATGATAAAAGTCGACATGATATCTCGACATTAGGTTAGTTATTTGGTAAGAATTCGATAAACTTATATAGGTCTCGATATTTATTTTTAACAAAGGAACTCGACATTTTCAACAAAAGAACTCGACATTTCATTTTCAACCAAAGATCTCGATACTTTCTACAGTACTATGTTCTCGACATTTTTAAGGATTTCGACATCTATGTTCTTTCGACATCCAAGTTCTCAGACATTAATATGATTTTGATATATGATCTCGATATTTCCTATTGTAATATGATCTCGACATTGGCTTTTTCAACTAAAATCTCGGCATTATTTTTACAGGTTAGCAAAGGTTTCGACATTTAAATTCTCGATATCTATTTAATATATAATATATAATGATAATATTCCTAAGTTTCGATATTATTATAGAAAGACTTCGAGATATAATAGTTTTCGACATTTAGTGATTTTAACATTTTTGGGAATGTTAGGGTTTTCATTATTTTAGGGTTTGATAATTCTAGCATTTTCGAAATTTATATGACTTAGTAAATATATTAATATGAAAAATTTGAAATTTACCAGATTCCGTGACTAATTTTATCAGGAGGACAGGTAGGTGGATCATCCATCTACAATACATAAACACATTTATGTGTTTTCATACGTGGCTTATGTGATTTACAGGTTTTACCTGTTTTACTTACGTTGTACGTGGATCATGCTTTATGAAATTTCATGTATATGCGTAGCGCCTGCATACCACGTTAGGGAGAGAGATGGTTGTACCGTATTGAGACGGTGATATGAGATATTGACGTACGGGGTAGAATGAGATGCTTGTGATTGGTGACTCTTAGAGAGAGTCGAGGTTGGGTTCACTGGGCATCAGGCGGAGACAGGCTGATCGATCTGTCTACTCGGGCGTGACCGTCCCGCGGTGCATATCGCCGGATGAGATATTGATGTGACCTGATAGGAGGCCATTGGCGTGATCGTCCAGTGCACTATCAGTGTATACTTTTGGTGCGGAGCGACCCGGTAGGCGGCCATTGGCGTGATCGTCCAGTGCACTACCAGGGTAGGGCTGCCGCGAGACTTGGGGGTGGCCTCCCAGTAGTCTCTGCGCGCGAGGGTGTCGAGCCTAACCTAGGGCCCTGTGTTGTGTGAAATAGGAATGTGGGAAAAGAAGAGTGTGCATTATATCATGTTGTGAGATATTGGGTTTGGGGTTGAGTGCACACTTGCATACATGCATTTTATTCACCTACTGGGCAAATTGCTCATTGTTTACGTATTGTAGGTATTGAGTCTGACGCTGATACGCGTCGTGACTGAGGCGGCTGGTGGCGGTGCTCCACGGACTTTTGAGGGCGGTGCGGTACATGGATGAAGACCTGTGGAGCGTCTGTAGGACTTCTGTTCTTTTGATATTTTTGGGGCTTCAGCCCGTGTACAGAGATGCAATGTAGACGTATGTTTATAATAACGTATATTGTTTTAGGAAAAAGTTTTAATTAGATGGGCCTTCCGCGGCTTACGTTGTGGAAATCCGCCACTAATCCTAGTTAGAAAAGTAGGGTCGCCACAGGTGGTATCAGAGCTTAGGCTTCAGATTCTGAAGACTGTCCATGTACTGCCGCTCCAAAGTCTGGAGAACCAGCCTGGCCTGTAAGTTTAAGGACCTGATTACTGATTACGTGTTATTTGATATATGTGCTTTCTGTGAATAATTGTAGAAATAGTTAAAAATGCCGAGGACACGTAGAGAACTGGCGAAACTAGTCGTAGGGCGGGTTCCGAATCCCCACCGAATGAGGACCGCTCTACCATCCATCAATTAACCGATCTGATCCGACGATAGTCAGATCAGATTAACGACCTCATCCACCGTCAAAATTCCTCGGAGCGTCATTCATCCCCAGGCCCAGAACGTGCTGAAGCGGCCAGGAGAGGTTTCGAAGATTAAATCCCCCTGCCTTCGAGGAAGCCGCTGATCCTACCTATGCGGAGGATTGTCTTAGAACCATCGAGAATATGTTTCTCGTTAGCCACCTACCCGATACTGAAAATGTGACATGTGCCACCTTCATGTTACGTGGGAATGCGGGCTACTAGTGGGACACCATTCAGGTGCTCGAGGATCCCACTACTATGACTTGGGATAGATTCAAAACTCTCTTTCGGGGCAAGAACTTTACTGCGCCAGATAGAGCGCAGAAGCTGAACGAGTTTATCAATCTGAAACAAGGAGGGATGTCTGTAGCAGACTACATCCGCAATTTCGAGCAGTTGTCTAGGTTTGCGCCACATATCGTGGCCACTGACGAACTAAAGATTGAACTTTCTTGGAGGGTCTCAAACCCGAGATCTTCCAGAGCGTAAGTATGTACGATACGGAAGGGAAGACATGCCCGTATCGCTGAACGAGCAATCCTAGCTGAGCAGGCGGAGAGCAGGGTTGCAAAAGGCACAGGACGCAAAGCGGAGATCAGAAGGACAACAAGGAGGAGGGAACCAGAAACGCCAATTCTTCGGCAAGGGGCCAAACTATCGCGGAAATCAACCGGGACAGCAGAATTGGAGGCCAAGAACGAACCAAGGGCCATTAACATTCGAACCGGCCTCAGGTGCTGCAACTCAATGCCGACAGTGTGGGCGTTACCATTCTGGTATGTGCTATGGACCAAGACCAAACCCGACCCCACAATGTTTCCGATGTGGGAAGATCGGACACAATGCTAGGAACTGCAACGAGAATGTGCCTCAAGTTCCGAACCGACCGTTAATTCGACCCCCTCCGGTGCCCACAAGTTTTTACTCTGACTAATGAGGAGGCCGAAGCAAATCCTTCTGTAGTAACTGTACGTTAACTATCTACGACTTGCCCACTTCTGTGTTAATTGACTCTGGGGCCACACACTCATTTGTGTCGGCCAAATATGTCGAAAAGGTGGGAGTTTCTCCTACCTTATCTGAGTGCAATTACATAGTTACCCTACCACACGGTGATCCGACACGCACTAACCAAGTGCTGGGAGGATGTTCTGTGAACATTGAGGGTAGAGATCTGAGCGTCGACCTGATTGTGATCCCAATGAACGACTATGATGTTATTTTGGGATGGATTGGCTTTCGAGATACGGAGCCATCATAGATTGCAACAAGAAGGTCGTAAAATTTCAACTGCCCGAAAGAGAAGTGTTCACTTTTTCGAGAAAAACTACTCTGAATCGTCGTATTTCGCAAATCTCTGCACTGAAGGCTCAATGACTATTGAGATCCGGTTGTGAGTCTTATCTCGTGTATACGGCGAAGGCAGAGGAGTTACCTCAGCCAGAACTGAAGGACGTACCGATAGTCAAGGAGTATGCTGATGCATTCCCGATGATCTACCGGGGTTACCCCCTGATCGAGAAATACAGTTTACGATAGATCTGATGCCGGGGTCCGCCCAATCTTTAAAGCTCCTTATCGCCTAGCGCTGAATGAAATGAAGGAATTGAAGGACCAGTTAAAGGACTTGTTGCAGAAAGGATTTATTCAGCCCAACTTTTCACTGTGGTGAGCACCAGTCTATTCGTGCGAAAGAAAGACGGGTCGATGCGACTATGCATCGACTATAGGGAGCTGAATAAGATCACGATCAAGAATAAATATCCGTTGCTGAGGATCGATGATCTGTTCGACCAACTACAGGGTGCTACGGTGTTCTCGAAAATAGATCTTCGTTCGGATACCGTCAGTTAAAGATTAGGGAGACAGATGTTCCTAAAACTGCATTCAGTACAAGGTACGGCCATTACGAGTTTCTGGTCATGCCTTTTGGACTGACAAATGCTCCAGCTGCTTTTATGGACTTGATAAATCGGTCTTTAAAGACTATCTCGACCGTTTTGTAATCATTGACGATATCCTGATCTATTATAAGACGAAGGAAGAACACGAGAGACATTTACGAATCGTCATAGGAATCTTGCGTGAGAAACAGCTCTACACCAAATTCAAGAAATACGAATTTAATAAGTCACGAATTTCGACCGAAACTCATTTTAATGCATGAGTTCGATCGAAACTCATACCAAATCCATGCCATCGATCGAAAGCGGTGAATCACTTTGCATGGTTTCGATCGAAACCTAAGATGAAAATCATGATGACAGAACACGGTGAAACACTGATCGATCGAAACTGGAATCGATCGAAACACTAAAATTGATCGAAATGAGATCTTCTAATGTGTAGGGTTTCGATCGAACTGAGGTGACGCCGTGCTTACGTCAGGCACTGCGAAACTCACATGGTTTCGAGCGAAACCCTCGTGATGTCCATGGTTTCGCGGGCGAACGGATGACGTCAAGATGATGAAATAAACACGCGAAACTCATCTGATAATACATCTCGTTGATCTAAAGTGATTAGAATCTAGTGATTCACAAGTTTCGACCGAAACTAACCCTAATGATTTCTATCTTACGAAACTAACCAATGATAACTACCAATGAATTTAGGGTTTGACATAAATGAGTTTCGATCGGAACTAAGAAATTAATATAAATCAATTTGGACGAAATTCGATCGGGCGAGACCTAGCCATATTAGCCATCGATTGAAACTAGGGCTCGGAGTACATCAATTTAATAAAATTGAATCGATCGAAACCCATAAGGTTTAATCCATGAATCAAATCAGCCAATTGGGAGTATCGATCGAAATTGAACCTAAGTTAGTGAACTTTCGCCGAGACATATGAGTTAGAATAACTTAAATTCTAACATAACTAGGTATGGAAACCAATGACTTAGAGTGAGTCAATGGGACAAATCGAATGGCTTAGAGTTTAGAAGGTTAGCATAAGTCTAGTTAACTAGTACGATGAATATTAATTATAGCGACGAATTAGCTAAGAAAGCAAGATACTAATAATTTAACCCTTTTATTTAAAAAGTCGAACGTTAGGAGCGAACAAGGACGTACGCTAATTAAGCTTGGACCACAGGTAAGTAGAAATCCAACTACGACACGTAACTTGCCTGCGTCTGATTATGTGGATTACGTGCTAGTGTACCTCTATGTGAAACGTGTATGTAGGACATGATTATTTATATGCATGATAGCTTAATCTGCATATGGCATGAACATGGCATGAGCATTTGCACGTATATGTAGTACGTAAGATGAGAGGTACGAGCGTGCATAAGATCGCCTATGTGCGACGTATACTCGCCGATATTGGCGTTTGTGTCGACTCAATGAAGAGTCACGGCTCCCTATGCAGCCATGGCGAATGAAGCCATAAGGCCTGTATAAGAGGCTGTGGAATACCCCGCATGCGGGAGATGCAACCTGGAGGATGCGGCCCGGGGCACGCACCGAGTAAGGGAAGATTCCTTCGGGTGACCTTCTAGTGCGTAAAACACTGATCGGGAGGAAGATTCCTTCGGTGACCTCCGCTGTTAGTGCCCTCGGTGTTGGCTACCAGTGAGAAGCGTCCGCGTGGTGGCCACATAAGGGAAGATTCCTTCGGGTGACCTTCTAGTGTGTGAACCTCCGCACATGAGATCTCTATGAAATGGCGCATAGTTTGGATGGAAAGCCGAGGGCCCATATGACGCAAGAGTATAAGAAAAGAGTACGAGTCAAGAAAAGAGTATGAGAAAAAGAGTATGAGTCGGAAAAAGAGTATGAGCGTTAGAAAACGACGGCATGGATTGTCGATCGTTAGGACACGTGCATACATGCATAATTTTCTGCTTACTGAGCCTCGGTGGCTCATCCTTACGTTACGTGTTGTAGGTTTCGACGATCACGGTACGTGATCTACCCATAGCGCAAGGCCAATCTTTTGGAGTTTCCGGCTGCTTTTGGGGTGGGAGTGTGTGTATGGATGACGACCTGGGAAGGCCGGGCGCATAGGAAGCTTTTGCTGCACACACGCACTTGTATTTTGTATAGATATGACCATGAAACTGTAGAACATTCTTTTGACTTGTATATAGGACTTCCGCACGCAGTTTTAAAATGAAAAATTTTATTCGCATTTTCGATTTGCATGATAATGAAGCATTAGGAACTTAGGATTTGAACGGAATATGAGGTCGGGCGTCGGGTCCTGACATGTAATACTCGTAAAATTTAATACGATGTTTCCGATTTAATGTATCAGTATAAATAATGTGAACCTCTAAACTTGAAGTGTCGAAATACTAACTGGGACTTCAACGACTATTTTAGAATATTAGAGCCATCTAAAATATAAGGATGATTGTATGGAGTGCTTCTTCGAACGGTTTTTTCTCTACCCGCTCGGCTAGGGAGAGTATACGCCTGCGGCGTCCTTAATGTTCCATGGTACACGCTCTTTGCAGCCCACTGGCCATACCTAGACATGAGACCATCATGTGGCTTGCTATCAGGGATAGATGGCGACTAGGGATAAACCGGTGGTCGCGGCTAAGGCTAGATGCTCTACTTTCCTTATTTGCGACTAACAAGAGGTTGAGACACTAGGCATCATTTCTTCGAGTGTCCGTATTCCGGACGTTTCCTTCAGCTACTTTGTAGGAAACTGTGGTTTGGCTGGCCGGTTAGGGACTGGTTCGTGGTATCCGGTGGGTGGCTCGGTGCTGGAGGGGTAAACACTTAGCCAAATTGGGCCCCAACATGCTTTTACTTCGTTGGTGTACCACCTATGGATGGAATGTAACAAAAGATGGCACGATGGGAGGCAACGCCAGGCAGGTCAACTTATTGCTGATATCGAAACATTACTTTGTTTACGTCTTTCTACACTCCTACTAAGTACGCACTACAATGATGTGCCCTGCGAGGGTGTGGCGTATTGCTTGGTAGGGAGTTTGGTCTTTTATGGTATTTCAGGTTACGGATTCCCCACGCTTCGATAGACTTCCAAGAAGATGTTGATGGGATGTGTTGGGGTGCGTCGCCTGAGAATATAGGGAGTTTTCTCGATTTTTAGTTTCTTTCTTTACCCGTTTATTGCCTCTACTTTCGCTATGTGCTTTGGCTTTCATGCTGATTTGCAGGCTGGCTTGATTTCGAGGGGACTTTTGTCTGGCTTTTGCTCATGTTTTGGACTGGTTTCTCCTGGTGGCTTCGCTCCTGCTAGGCTGAAAGAAACAGAGTTGGCGTCGTTTTTACGCCTTCCCCCCGACCATACTTGCGGTTGCACTCATTGCTTCTCCCTCTCTGCGTGATATTTTGCCATTCTGAATTTATCCTCTGCTGTGCGTTTTTCGCCTTTGCATGCACTTCGTCCGGCTGCCCCGCATGTACAACAATAATGACCTATTAAAGAAATCAAAGTAGAACTCGTTGGTGGCCATGGATATTAGTGCTAAGAAAGTTTTCGTTGTTGTACCATCTACACCTAGAAGTTTTCGCACTCTTAATACCATATAAGTTTTCGATATGAAAACCAAGTTCTAGGGAGAATTTTTTTCGGCATTACACACCCTCCAAAGTCTCGATATCCTTATATATTTACAATCTATAATAATTAGGGATTGTAATTCCCGTAAAATTTGATACGGGTTCTAGATGTAATTAGCTACTATGAATATCTAAATTAGAAATTTGCGAAATATTAATCCGGAAATTTTGCGAAGATTTCCGAATTTAGAAGTCTTTGAAAATTAAGTAGAAATAAATGAAGATAAATGTTTAGTTGATTAGAAAGTTTTCTATATAGAGTCGAATCTTGATAAAACGTTTTCGATACATATATGTATATATAAAAGTATTGAGTAATGTGGCCTTAAATAAATCAAAGTTTTCGTAGGGTATTGGTATGGCCTAAAACGTTTTCGTGGGTGATAAAGTTTTCTGTCCTTATATGAATTTTGTTGGTATTTGATACCGTAAGAAATAAGAAAGCTAACTAGATATAGAGAAGATGTTTAACTCAAATGGGATGATTTTAATTCATGACTACATAGGGTATTTATACACACTCCACATACTTAATCCCACATACATTAAGAAAACCTAAACCACACAGCAAACACACAACACATTAATCCACTTAACCAAAACAATTATCATACTTACTTTGTAGAATTGTTGATTAGGTTCAACACTTACCCTTAATCATGATTCTGCAAAGTAATTACATCAAGCATCGTCCGTAGTTTCACAAAAGTGTCAATCTTCAAAGGTTTGGTAAGAATATCTGCGAGTTGATCTTCACTTCGGCAAAGCTCTATCTCTATATTTTTCTTCTCGATTAGCTCCCTTAAGAAATGAAATCGAATGTCGATATGCTTACTTCGTCCGTGTTCAACTGGATTCTTTGCAAGATTAATGGCAGACTTATTGTCGATATAGATCTTCATAGATTCTGCAACTGGAATATGTAGTGGCGTAGCAGATTGGCTAACCAAATAGCTTGACAAGCACAATAAGCCGCAGCAATATATTCCGCTTCGCATGTCGACAGTGCTACGATAGGTTGCTTCTTCGATGACCATGAGCAAACAGTTTTCCCGAAGAGAAAACAATACCCAGAAGTACTTTTTTCGATCATCCAGACACCAGCCCAATCACTATCGGAGTATCCTATTAGAGAGCACTTATCACCAGCAGTATAAAATAAACCAAAATCACAAGTACCTTTGAGGTAACGTAGAATACGCTTAGCAATTTGCAAATGAGACTGATATGGTTCCTGCATGAATCTGCTAACCAAACCAACACCATAAGATATATCAGGTCTCGTAATGTAAGATATCTTAAACATCCTGTAACTTGCTTAAAGTAAGTTGGATCAACCATCGGTCCTTCCCCTTTCTTCGTAACTTCGTACCAACTTCAACTGGAGTTTTTGGTAGATTGCTGTCTTCCATCTGAAATCTTTTTAAAAGATCGGCAATATATTTCTTCTGAGATAAGAAAATTCCATCCTCCTTTTGGATTACCTCAATACCAAGAAAACGAGACATAAGACCGAGATCGGTCATCTCGAACTCCTTCATGATGGACTGCTTAAAACTCTCAATCATACGTGAGCAGTTACTTGTAAATATTAAATCATCAACGTATAGACATACCATTAGAATGTCACGAGTATTGCTCACCTTAACATATAGTGAGTGCTCCGAAGGACATCTTTTAAAACCAGCTCGAAGAAAGAACGAATCAATGCACTTGTTCCATGCCCTTGGAGCTTGCTTCAAACCGTACAACGCCTTTTGGAGTCGATAAACTTGTTTCTCAGAACCCTTTTTTCATGAAACCAGGTGGTTGTTTAACATACACCTCTTCCTCCAATGGTCCGTTAAGAAAACGCAGATTTCACGTCCATCTGATAGATTTTCCAACGTTTCTGAGCAGCTATAGCACTCATCGTTCTAATGGTTTCCATGCGAGTGACATGAGCAAAGACTTCTTGGTAGTCAAAACCAGCTCGTTGCTCGAAACCTTTTGCGACGAGCCTTGCTTTATACCTTTCAACTGCTCCGTTGGTCGCCAATTTTGTTTTGAAGATCCACTTCACGTCAATGGCTTTACAACCTAGTGGTAGTCAGTAAGCACCCACGTATTGCTTTTTTCAATTGCTCCGAGTTCTTCGTGCATCGCCTCTTTCCATTTAGGATCTTTAAATGCTTCCTCCAAAGTTATCATATCTGCAAAGAAAGCAAAGTGGACCAACTCTCCATCGTCATTTACTTGATTATCAGGATTTACCTCGAATTCCTGAAGATATGTTGGTGGTTGTCGGCTACGTTGAGATTTTCGGATGATTGGTACATCAGAACTAGTAGAAGCTTCTGTAATGTCGTGCGGTATCTCCATCTCCTCTTCAAAAGGAAGATGTTGCTCCTATTTTGATCCGAGGAATTATTATGATTCCATTCCCATGATTCATCTTCAGCAAAAGTGACGTCCCGGCTAAGAATGACTTTCTTTGTAGAAGGATTGAATAGCTTGTATCCTCCATCTTTATATCCAATTAGAATTGTCTTCTCAGCTCTATCGTCCAGCTTTGTCCTCGTACCTGCTGGTATGTGAGCATAAGCAATAGAACCAAACACCCTCAAGTGTTTAACGCTTGGTTTGTAACCACTCCATGCTTCTTCTGGCGTACGATCTTGGACTCCTTTGGTCGGACACCGATTTAGAATGTAAGCAGCACAGGAGACAGCTTCAGCCCAAAACGAATTTGACATGTTCTTGGTTTTCATCATGCTTCTGGCCATGTCCATGATCGTCCGTTCTTTCGCTCAGCAACTCCGTTGTGTTGAGGAGTGTACGGAAAAGTAATCTCATGATGATACCCTTTACTTTACAATACTCATTAAACTCGTTAGAAGTATACTCACCTCCACCATCAGTTCGTAACTCCTTCAACAGATAGCCACTTTGTCGTTCAATGTGTGCTTTAAACTTAAGAAATATATCAAATACTTCTAACTTTCTTTGTAGAAAAAATACCCATGTTTTTACGGGAAAATCGTCAATGAAAGTCAAAAAGTACCTATTATTCCCGTTTGATAAGACATTCATCGGGCCACATACGTCCGAGTAGACGATCTCAAGAGGTTGAGTTGAACGGTGTTCCTTTTCCGTAGCAAACTTTGTGCGATGATGCTTTCCAACAGCACATGCTTCACAAATTTGTTCCGGGTGTTGAATAGATGGCAAACCCTTCACCAATTTTCCTTGAGAAAGCAACTTTAAACTTTGAAAGTTTAGATGTCCAAACCGTAAGTGCCACAACCAAGACTCATTTTGTGTAATAGCACTAAGACACTTACAAGCACCACGAGAATATTGATTTGAAACATCCGATTCTTTGTCATAGGGCTGAAAGAATTAGAGTACCTCTTTTGTCGCACACAGAAAACTTTCCACCACGTAGTGACATATTCATACCCCTTTTCAGATAGTTGTCCAATACTCAGCAAGTTCGTCTGGTACATAGAATACGTCTGATATATACTTTGATCGCCATTCTTTAGGTTGATAAGGATTTGCCCAATACCCATAACAGGTATGCTCGTATCATCTGCAAATTTGACACTTGATTTGAAAGATTCGTTCAAGCTCCGCAAATAACTCCTTTTTAACCGCACATATGGTTTGTACACCCTGTATCAAGAAACCACGTGTGATAGTCTGATAATTCCTTGTTGCCTGAAGTGACCATCAAGAGAGCATGGTTTCCTTCTTCATCTTATTGAGTGCAGTTAGCCCGCTGGTCATTGTCTTTGTATCTACACTCATTTGCGTAATGCCCAAATTTATGACAATTATAACATTCAACGTTAGACTTGTCATACCATCCTCTACCACGTCACACGGCCACGGCCTCTTGTAATTTGATTGCGGTTGGCTTGCTCCGGATTATCACCACGATTGTTACTAAAGCCACTGCCGTTACCATATCGGCCACCTCGGCCTCTGCCTCGACCTCGTCCTCGACCACGAGAGTTGGATTGTTGTGTTTTGGAATCACCAGATGGTTGACTTGTAAAGCTTGCTCAGCGACGTTCTTCTTCGTTTTCTTCTCAACCATACTTGTTCGTGGGCTTGTAGGTACCGGTCAATGCATCCACAGACATCTTTGACAGGTCATGTGCTTCTTCAATGGCTACCACTATGTGGTCGGATTCGCTTGTTAGTGAACGTAGAATTTTCTCAACGATGGTCTCTTCTTCTAGCTTCCCACCGTACATCTTCATTTGATTTGTCAAAAGCAACAGTCGACTTATGTAGGTTGACACTGATTCAGTAGCCTCCATCTGCAAGCTTTCGTATTGTCGCCTTAGCGTCTGGAGTCGAACTTTCTTTACCTTGTCATCTCCTTGGTACGCTGTCATAAGAATTTCCCAGGCTTTCTTTGACGTTGTTGCTCCTTCGATCTTCTCGAACACCTCATCGGTTGCTCCCTGTTGAATAAGGAACAACGCCTTCTTATCTTTTTTCTTACTTTCACGATATATAACCTTCTCTGATCGGTGGCGGTATCCTTGACTTCATCGAAGCCTTTTCTCACGATCTCTAGTAATTCGTGGTAGTCGAAGAGGACTTTCATCTGAGCCGCCCACCTATTGTAATTTTTTCCATCCAATACAGGAACCGTAAGCGAGCTGTTCATCGCCATAGCTCTGATACCAATGTTGGTATTTGATACCGTAAGAAATAAGAAAGCTAACTAGATATAGAGAAGATGTTTAACTCAAATGGGATGATTTCAATTCATGAGTACATAGGGTATTTATACACACTCCACATACTTAATCCACATACATTAAGAAAGCCTAAACCACACACCAAACACACAACACATTAATCCACTTAACCAAAACAATTATCATACTTACTTTGTAGAATTGTTGATTAGGTTCAACAAATTGGCATAGCTTGAGGTTTTCGATACATCATATATTTATACTTGTATATTTTAAAACCAATCATGACTAGGAGATAGGGATGATTAGAAGAAAATAAAATAATATTTGGGTAGGATTTGAAGTTCTGGACAAGAAGCATTGAAAAGTTTTCTGTCGATGGCATCAATTCTTGTATCATCCAAAGTCTTCACATATGTATTTTATTATTTAATCATAAGCTAAGGGATAAAGATCATTTTGGGAAATTATAAAATATTTGGTAAAAGGGACGATTTTTTTCCTTTGCTTAATCAAATAGGAAAATGATATGTTACTTTACTTGTCGCCTCTTACTAGTGCTGATCTTTAATGAATATTAATTATTAAACCATTATTAAGAGAGGCATTTAAGTTTTAAATATTAGAATGACATGGACATTTTCGGTGTAAAGAAAAGAATAATCTCAAAACTTACTTAACTCCAAGGGTAAAATATGTAAGCAAGTTGCCATATTATCACATCTTCAAGAATTTAATAGACATCATCTCAGTCAACAAACCCTCAAGAACAAAAGAAAAATTACGAAGAAAGAGAACGAGAGTAATAGTAGAACAAAGAGTAGACTTCAAACTTCATCAAGATTTTCAAAACTCGACCACTAAGATTACTAATTTTCGGACATGAGGTAGGTGAATATTTCATCTACGACACGTGAACATATTTGT
>JAPQWV010004845.1:0-25917 GCA_027422505.1 Craterostigma plantagineum
AAGGATGCGAAGGGTATATAACCTATGTTATAGATGCACAGTTAAGTGGATTGAAAATAGAAGATATTTCTGTAGTCAGTGAATATCCTGATGTCTTTCCCGAAGTGTTACCGGGGTTACCACCCGACCGAGATACGGAGTTCACTATTGAACTTCAACCAGGCACGGCGCCAATATCTATTCCACCATATCGAATGGCTCCGATCGAATTGAATGAATTGAAGGTACAGTTGAAGGAGCTATTAGATAAAGGCTACATACGGCCAAGTGTATCGCCATGGGGAGCACCCGTTCTTTTTGTGAAAAAGAAAGGGGACACTCAGATTATGCATAGACTACCGGCAATAAATAAAGTAACCGTGAAAAATAAATATCCGTTACCTCGGATTGATGATCTATTTGATCAGTTACAAGGTTCTAGGGTCTTTTCAAAATCGATCTGAGATCAGGATATCATCAATTGAAGATTGCGATGGTGATATTCCAAAGACGGCCTTTAGAACAAGATATGGACATTATGAATTTCTAGTTATGCCCTTTGGATTGACGAACGCTCCTGCAGTGTTTATGGCGTTGATGAATGATGTCTTCCGACCCTACTTAGACCAGTTCGTGATCGTTTTTATTGATGATATTCTAATATATTCCAAGTCAAAAGAGGAGCACGAAGAACATTTGAAGATTGTACTTCAGACTTTACGGGAAAGGAAGTTATATGCGAAGCTCTCGAATGTGAATTTTGGTTAGATCAAGTAGTGTTCTTCTGGGCACGTAGTCTCTGGTAAAGGTATCCAAGTCGATCCCAGTAAAATTGAAGCAGTGATCAAGTGGGAGAGCCCTAAAAATGTAGCAGAAGTTCGTAGTTTCCTGGGATTGGCCGGATATTATCGGCGATTCGTAGAGAATTTCTCACTGATAGCCGCTCCAATGACGAAGTTATTACGTAAAGGAGTTGTATTTAAGTGGACTGATGAATGCCAAAGGAGTTTTGAAGAATTGAAGGAACGATTAACAACAGCTCCTGTACTGACTATTCCATCAGGTACTGAAGGTTTTGTGATCTATAGTGATGCGTCCTATCAAGGACTAGGATGCGTGCTAATGCAAAATGGAAAAGTAGTGGCGTATGCATCTCGACAGCTGAAGCCATACGAAACATCTTACCCAACTCACGACTTAGAGTTAGCGGCCGTGGTGTTCGCACTGAAGATATGGCGACACTACTTATATGGTACGACATTTCAGATATTTACTGATCATAAAAGTCTGAAATATCTATTAAGCCAAAAGGAATTGATATGAGACAGAGGCGGTGGATCGAATTGTTAAAGGATTATGACTGTACTATAGAATATCATCCTGGAAAGGCGAACGTCGTTGCTGACGCTTTGAGTCGGAAATCGTATGGTTCCGTCTCTTATTTATCGATTTGCTCTTTCTCAAGTTTGATTGATCTCAGAAAGATGAATACGGAGATGAAAGTAGACGATACTGGTGCTATCTGTGCCTCGATAGTAGTTCGACCTATCATGTTAGATCGAATCAGACAAGTACAGTTTAAGGACGAAAAGCTAGTTAAGATTTCTGATAAAGTGAAACAAGGGTTAGGGAAGTCTTTTGTAATAGACGATAATGGAACTCTGACGATAAATGGCCGTATATGTGTTCCTGATATCGACAATCTTCGACAAGAGATAATGGAAGAGGCACATACCGCCCCTTATGCTATGCATCCAGGCAGTACGAAAATGTATCGGACCCTTAAAACTCACTACTGGTGGCCAAGAATGAAGAAGAATGTGGCGAGTACGTTTTAAAATGTTTAACGTGTCAGCAAATCAAAGCTGAACACCAAGCGCCAGCGGGTAAATTACATCCTTTACCCATACCTGTTTGGAAATGGGAGCGAATAACGATGGATTTTCTTTATGGACTTCCTCCAACGGCTAAGAAAAATGATGCCGTGTGGGTAATTGTCGACAGACTCACGAAATCAGCCCATTTTCTATCATTTAAATGGGGCTCTACATTAGAATACTTGGCAAAAAGATACGTCAACGAAATAGTTCGGTTACATGGGGTACCTATTTCTATCGTGTCTGATCGTGATCCCCGATTTACTTCTAGATTTTGGGACAGTTTACAGAAAGCGCTCGGAACTAAATTACATTTTAGTACGGCGTTTCATCCACAGACCGATGGTCAGTCAGAAAGGACGATACAGACCCTGGAAGACATGCTTCGAGCGTGCGTAATCGAATTCAAAGGATCATGGGATGATTATATAGCGCTAATGGAATTTGCCTATAATAATCAGTTCCATTCAAGTATTGGAATGGCTCCGTACGAAGCCTTATACGGTCGGAAATGTCGTAACCCAATCTGTTGGGATGTGGAAGGAGAACAAGTATTGGAAGGACCGGATTTGATTCAGGATACAATGGAAAAGATTAAAATAGTAAAAGTCGACTTAAAGCGGCCCAAGATAGACAAAAGAGTTATATAGACCAACATCGACGAGAAATGGAATATGAAGTCGGGGAGAAAGTATTTTTACGAGTATCTCCTTGGAAAGGAGTGTTGCGATTTGGAAAGAAAGGAAAGTTAAGTCCGCGTTATATCGGGCCGTACGAGATACTTGAAAGAATTGGACCGTTAGCATACCGATTAGCACTACCACCCGAACTCTCACAGATACACAATGTGTTCCACGTTAGTATGTTACGACGATACAGATCAGATCCTACTCATATTCTGCGTGATGAACCAATAAATATTTCTGAGGACCTTAGTTACGTAGAAGAACCGGCAGAAGTCCTGGAATATGCTGACAAGCAGTTACGAAATAAAACGATTCCAATGGTAAAAGTACGGTGGAAAAATCATTCGGCTCGTGAAGCTACATGGGAAACCATAGAACATATGAAGACCCAGTACCCATGGTTATTGACTGAAACAGGTACGAAATTTCGAGGTCGAAATTTTTAAAGGGGGGGAGAATTGTCAGGAACCAAAACCTCATAGTATTATTTCATGCATTGATATATATTCATGCATTCATATGAGTTATTTTAAAATAGATATATAGTGGAATAAGGTATTTAAGTATTATAATTCTAGGTTCTCAGAAGAAATATAAGTAGTAAAAACGGAATGTTACGGAAGATAGGGAGTATGCAATTTCTAGGTTTGAAAATTTGTTCAAAAAGAATTTCGGAATTTCTCAATCAAGGTTTCGAAATATTTCGAGCTCACATATAGAATTTTGAAGTCGACATTTTAAAAATAATTACGAGTTGCATGATGAATTAATCTCGACATATATTATGGTATAATTTCGAGATTTGAACAATGCATGAATTCGAGGTTTGTCAATGGTACATAAAATGTCGAACTGAATTTTATATGGATCTCGATATGTATTATAAATTAAATCTCGAGTTAGTTTAGTTGTAAAATCTCGGCATGGGTTACAGAATGGATTTCAAGAGGTGTGTGCCGAGATTTAGATAAGATGTCGAGATGTATAAAAAAAAATCATAACAAGATTTCGATATGCTCCTAAAGTAAATATCGACATTTTGAAGACTTGGTCGTAAAGGAACCATTTTAAATAATATTATAAAGTGTATGAGAGGAACTTAGGATAAACATTAATAAAGAGTAGTTGATGTCACTTGATTACTAAAAACACGCAAGTTATAAGGATAAGAAGGGAGTTGATAAAGTCATTTGCTAAAAACTATCAAACACCACATTGGAAAGGAAACGAAGAACTCAAGCTGCAGTTATAAATCGATTTTAAAAAGGGTATGATTTTCTGACTTGAATTTATTTTTTTTTTTTTCATCTGTTATCATGATTTGAGAGTACTGATGAGCATAAAAAGATTTCTTAAACCATGTTTATATCAAATTTAGACGTTAGAGATTTAGCAGTTTGAAGTCCTAATTGTAAATATAGTGTTTTGGTTATTAGGTTTTCAAATTTTGAACGAATTGTATCAAAATAAGTTCGATGTTGAAGTATGTTAAAGATTCAACTGAATATTTTAGTGTATGAACAGGATGAAGGTAGTGTGTGAAGTGTTCGATGGAATTCTACCATGTTCTTAAGAGCTTGAAAAGAAATTTGATCTGAGATGTCGAGTGTAAGGTTGAGACTTAGCTGTTTCACTTAGATAAAATATCGAGTAAAACATCGGGTTGTAAAATGTCGAGTATAATGTGACTTATGTATGATGTCGAGATGAATTGATATTGTTAGATAGAATGTCGAGATGGGTCGATATTGGGAGAAAATGTCGAGTTGTTGGAAGAAAACAAACGAACCTCGAAATGAGATTCCAAGACACATGTCGACATTTTATATTTCGAGTTATGATTAGTGGATGTCGAGTTGTTAGATGTCGAGTTGTTAGATGTCGAGAGGTGTTTTGATGAAAGTCGAATCTTATGATAAAAAGTCGAGTTATCAAAAGTCGAGTTATCATAAAATATCGAAATCCTATACATATACGTGGGTTATCAGAAGTCGGGATGAATTATTAAATGTCGAGTTGATTTCAAGGATAAAGTCGAGCCTTGTTTTAAATAAAATGTCGAGAAGACTTAGATGAATGTCGAGATTCTTTATACTTGTCGAAGTAAATGTCGAATGATAATACCGAGTTAAGGTTAGGATATCGAGTTATTATTTCAGGTATAAGGTCGAGTAGAATGTCGAGATGTGTCTCATGGCACATTTCGAAATCTTTAAAGATGTCGACATTTTATACCTTATAAAACTCGACATTTTATACTTTAAAGAACTCGACATTTTACACTTCAAAGACCCGATATTTGATACTTTAAAATAAGTTAGGGTTTCTAATAAAGGCTACGAATAAGAAACGCACATGCATAATAATAAAGCATGCATATCATATACGCATATCATTATAGGGATTTTACATTTACGGATAAAAATAATTGTATAGGTCAGGAATCTGATAAAGGCAAGGACAAGGTCGCCTAAGCGAACGGAGAAAAATAGGCAAAACTTGTGAGTATGATTTGCAACATGTACCTTATATGCCTTATATGTTTACATGCTTTCTATGGATTAATTGATTAGTACGTGATATATGTGCTATTTTTAATCGACGTGAACTATGTGACCGTAACGTGCTCTTATATGATTTATGTGTCATATAAGGTATTTTGTAGATTGCATACATATAAAATAAAGGGAGAAACCGTTATGACTGCTACGACTACAGATGGTATGATACGGATGCTACGGCATATATCCCTACAAATCGGGGGATTTCACAGAGTCCTGTACAGGCAACACGTATCCCTACAAATAGGGGGATTACGACATGGTTACAGAGTCCCATGCATGGGCGCCGACTGGGCGTACAGTACAGTCTAGCTAGTCTATAACGGGAGTATCAAAATAAATGGACATATAGAAATGGCATGTGATCTACGGATCGTGTGAATGATCGTTATATGAATGATGATTATATGATTTGCAATGGCATGGTTACGATATCGATGGAAAGGGATTGACTATTATTATTTATTATTACTTGTATTAATTAACATGTTGCGATCATACTCTGAATCGGTGTCTTCACAGTTGTGTAGATAATTAGCAGACGGCGTAGAAAGCATATCATAGAGCATGGATTCAAGGTCGGCCAACTACGCTCTCCTCCTACTCCCCTCTGGTTCATCATTAGTATATAGAATAGAAACGGATTTAGACTATCGTATTTGTGACTCATATGATAGGTACATATATGTACATTATCGTGAAAGGAACTAGATTGGATGTACGCACCCGTTTTGTTAAGGAAATGGTTATGGAAATCGCGAAAAAATTTTATATGAATATTTTATAGCTGCGTAAAAAGGTAATAGGAAACGGGGCGCTACAATTAGAGTCGAAGGCGGGAGTGTCTAGTTTAAAATAGAGAAGGAGCCCGTAGATTTGAATGCATCTAAGAAAATATCTCCTTCTGTACAAATAAAAGACACTCATAGAAATAAAAGAGTTGTTTCTTCTGTTCAAATAATTGCTTCTACATATTTCTCCAGCCTACCACTTTTAGAAGAACTAATTTCGAAACAGGCTCTACTTCAGCAATAAAAAACTAATCATTCTAAGACAAATGCCTCTAGAAAGACCCGTATAAAACAAGATCAGCCATAAAGAAAGCATATGGCGCTATTCATGCGTGTTCTCACCTAAGGTATCCCGTCAAGATCGAATCGCCAAGCACCTTAGGAGACTATCCAATGAAAAGATCATTTCCACGCTCAAGCATGCTAAAGCATTTGTCCGCACTGAAATTGATCTTCCCTGCAAGGTTCAACCTAAATGGGTTTCTTAAAGCCCCGCCTAAAAAGACGAAAGCCAAAAATGCCAAGCCGTCTACAAAGGGCAAACCCAACTCAACTTCTTCGCGATTGACTTGGGTGTGTTAAAGCTCCTACTAACACTAATTAGGAACCATATCCAAACCTAAGAAGAAATCTGCTAATCTGAGAGTACCCAGTTATAAGTGGGTACCTAAAGCTCTTTAATTTGTTTTTGCAGATCCATCATGTGTGGTACCTTGACTCTAGTTGCTCCACACACATGACGGGAATACAAGAGCTGCTGAGCAACTACAAAGATCGACCGAATGGAAAAGTTAGATTCGGGAACGACTCAACACCCATTCTAGGATTTGGGGATATCATTCTGGAAAATCTGATAATCAAGGATGTCTCTTACGTCGAAGGTCTCCGCCATAACTTGTTCAGCATAGGCAAACTATGTGACAAAGGATTCCAGGTGGTCTTTAATGCTGACTGGTGCAGAATATTGTACAGTCAGAACAAAAAAACTCCTCCAAGGACTTCAGAAAACCAATCTTTACACGATTAATCTGACATCCGTGCGGACCACGACAGTTGTGGTCTCATCTCCCAGTTTACAATTCAGAGGAACAACTTATGACATCAATGTGTGTCTCATTTAAACATCAAAGCTCTTCAACGACAATCAACGAAAAAGTAGGTTCATGGTCTACCAACCATTATCTATAAAGAGAGCATCAATGTTCGGCATGTCAACTAGAAAAAATGAAGCGAGCGTCTCATCACGTCAAACTAGTTGCCTCTACTTCACGTCCTTTGGAATTGCTACATATGGACCTCTGTGGACTATGCAGACACAGAGTATTAGTGGGCGCAAGTAAGAGCTAGTTACATTGATGATTACTCTCGCTACACATGGACGAAGTTCCTCCGAACTAAGGATGAGATAGGGGAGTTGATAATTAGTTTTGTGAATACTATCAGAATTTGCTGCAACAAACCACTCAAGTCATCAGAACGGATAATGGCACTGAGTTCCAGAACAAGTACCTTAGTGATTTTATCAAAAACATGGGATTAGTTAGCAATTCTCAGCCGCCAAGACGCCTCAACAGAACGGTGTCATTGAAAGGAAGAACAGAACTCTAGTGGAAGCCACACGTACGATGCTGATTCATTCTGGCCTCCCACACTTCCTTTGGGCTGAAGCAGTAGATACCGCTTGTTTCACTCATAACAAGACGGTGGTTCACAAGCGCTTCGATAACCGTACGAAATAATAAACAAGCGAGTACCCAATATTTTCTTCTTCAAGGTCTTTGGGTGCAAGTGCTTTGTGGCGAATGACAGAGAGCAACTTGCTAACTTCGACCCTAAAGCATTCGAAGCCACATTCGTCAAGTATTCATCAATTTCAAAGGCGTACCGAGTATACATCAAGTCCAGCCGTTCAATCAAAGAAAACCACAATGTCACTTTCCACGAAGGGGCAGATATGGCACCTGCACACCTCAGTTCAGGACCCGTACCTAATCAGTTGGCTTCAGAATATAATAGTTCAGAACCCGTATTCACTGGTGTGTTGGCACAAAAACCAACATGAGATGGCAACAATTCAAGATTCAACTTGGACTCTCTCTTTGAGCCCATATATCGGCCAGGCACGATACACCTTTAGTAGATCCCCCACTCGACGAGGCCAGTGTACCAAGCTCTTCAAATGTCCCACCTCACCCGACTCAAAATTACCACAGATCACTAAAGAACCTACCATAGTCAATGAGGAAGTCTCATCAGAGTCGCTCAATCCAAGTGAAGAATCAGACTTACCTCAACCTAATGAACAACCTGAAATTTTTGGAAATCTCGGTCCACAAATGGCTGATGCATTTACTTCAGCCCTGCCACATGAGCGAAAGTGGACTCGGGCACATCCGGTTGATCAGATTATTGGTGATTTTCGAGTGGAGTAAGGACAAGACATCAGCACAGTCTCTTCAGGTGCTTTCTTAAGTATGAAAGATGAGATCAACCAATTCGAGCGTCTTCAAGTGTGGACTTCAATACCTCGTCCGCATAGGAAAACCATTATCGGGATGACATGGGTGTTTAAGAACAAAAAGAATGAAGATGGGGAAGTGATCTGGAACTAAGCAAGCTAGTTGCGAAGGGATACAATCAATAGGAAGGCATTGACTACGACGAGACCTATGCTCCTGTTGCCCGAATCGAAGCCATCCGCCTTTTCTTGGCTTATGCGGCTAACAAAGACTTCAAAGTCTATCAAATGGATGTTAAGACCGCCTTCATAAATGGCGTGTTAAAGGAGAAAGTCTATGTCGCTCAGCCAGAAAGCTTTGTTGATCAAGAACATCTTGATCACGTCTATCGATTGGACAGAGCTCTCTATGGACTGAAACAAGGCTCACGTGCTTGGTATGATGTCCTGAGCGATTTCCTCGTGAAATCTGGGTTCATTCGAGGGACGATCGATCCGACCCTCTCATAAAATGGCAAGACAAAGACTTGATGATCGTCCAAGTTTATGTAGACGCCATCATCTTTGGATCAACAAATCCACGGCTATGCAAGAGGTTTGGAGATTTGATGAAGAGCAAATTTGAAATGAGTCACATGGGAGAGATGCAATATTCTTGGGACTCCAAGTCAGGCAGCTCGAAGATGGCATCTTCATATGTCAGATTAAATACATCAAGGATATTCTGAAGAAGTTCCATCAAGATCAGAGCAAGCCTCTCAGCACTCCTATATCAACTAGCTGCAGGTTGGATGTCAATCCCACTGGAAAAGCGGTGGGCATCACATTTTATCGCAACCAAAAATTCTTATGTATCATGATTATTTTGTTGGGACAATAATGATGTTATTGTTCAAATGATGTCTATAAGTAGACAGGACTTGAATCATCACCACAATATCAAAAATCTATAACTTACTCATCTTGTATCATTTCCTTATCAGCTTTCTTGCTTACACAGATGAACTGGTTGCAGCAGCAAGACAAGGAAAATGAGACTGAAGAATGCGGAGCTAAGGCGTAATTTTGAACGCAATTTGGAACGGCTGGCATTTGAGCTTTCGCTTCTTTTGTGCTTATTCGTCGCTTTACTAGTTATTCTGTATTGTGTCCTTATAGGATGTACTAGCTTTTGAAAGTATTTTGTGCATTGAGAATGTATTTGAGAGTGTTTTTCGCATTTGGAAAAGTTCAGATAAATAAATTATGAAGACTGTTTGTGAAAAACAACTACTCCCCCTTAGTATTTGATTTTTAATTAAACTCCCCTAAATAGAATGTCTATCGAGAACCTAAAAGAAATTAATAAATCACTTACTCCCTGATAAGACAATAATTTACATTAATTTTACACCCCATAAAAGGATGATATTGCTCGTTATTTATCCGAGATGCTTCAAATATCATAGAATAATTTATGTTTCGTATCTTGCAGATGTCGGAGCAAATTGGATAAATCCGATAATATTTGGACGTGGATATTTCGAGGAGAATACAACGCCGAAAACGAGTTCGAGCAACGAAGTAATTACCTAGGAAGCCCAAGCAAATAGCCCAACCAATTGGGCAGCCCTGGAAGTGGAAATTGGGCCATATGGTATATATTGGCCCGTGAGGTGTTTTGACTTGTATTAAAAGAAGTTGCAATAACTTAGCAAAGAGGTCAGTACACGCACTAAAGACCTCTCAAAGACATCACATCCAAGCAGTCCATACGCGCGTGGCTCGAGGCAGTCAGTGAGCAAGAAAAAAAACAATCTCAGCACACACAAGATCACGAGGAGCTGCTTCAAGGATCAAATATTACAGCTCAAGTGCGATTTTGAGATTTTCTGTCCATCTTGGTAGATATGGCTAAGATGCCATTTATTTGCCTATTTAAAGGCCTCGAAGCATACAGAATTGAAGGAGAGCATAGTAGTGAGAGTTTAAAAGCGAGATAATGTTCTGTCAATTTTCATCATTGTTGTTTCGATTTCAGTAATTGTCAAACACTTTCAATTTCCATATATATTATATTAAGTTTGTTGTTTATCTTGAGTTAAAAGAGGTTTTCGTACCTTGAGGTGATTCAGAGAGGAGTGTTCTCATCTTCATATTTTTATTTCACAGCGTAGCCGAGAGTTTGAGCGAGAGAGACTGAGTCATCGAGAGTGCAGTGGTATTTGGCAGTGATGCTTTCATTTGCTGTTATCATTTTTTTGTCTTTATTCTATGAGAGTGACACAGAGGTGTCGACTGAGTTTGAGGGATAAGACCGAAAAAAAAATATATACACCCTAGCATGGTTAGTGGAGACAAATGAGGTGTCGTCCAGTATTGTTTTCTTATAGTTGTTGCTTTGGCTTTGGCATTATCTTTTATATTATAAGTCATTTGAGACAAGTCTTAAACACATACTTGGAAGCATCGAATATATCTGTTATATTTGATTCTCGGTGGAAAAAAACGTCAATTCGATCTGAGTTTATATCGAGGAAGACAGTAAGTCGCAATTCATACGGCCGTAAGTTTATTTCTGTCTATTTCATATGTCATTAGAGTTAATAAATTTCAGTTGCGTTTTCGTTAATATGTTTAGCGACTGTTATTTTTATCCGTTAGTTTCATTTTTTTGTTCACTATTGCATTAAAAAAATCACCAAAACCCCCCTTAATATTATTATTATTATAAGTATTATTATTATTATTATTATCACTACTATTATTATTAATATTATTTTTATTACCTTTATTATTATTATTACTAGTTTTATTATTAACATTATTATCCTTATTATTATCCTTAATATTATTATTATTATTGATCGAATTTAAAATTAGAAATAAATCAACCATTTTCCCTGTGGAGACGATCCCTACTTTCGCTATACTCATATTTAGTGAATAAGGTGATTAATTTATTTTTGGCCGTTTACGACGCGGCCAAATTTTGGCGCCGTTGCCGGGGAAGGTGGTGTCAATTGATTTACTTCTATTTTTAATTCGGTTTTTTTTTTTTTGTTCTAGTTTATGCCCCGATCTTCTCGAACAGGTATACTAATATTTGATCCAGAAATCGAGAGGACCGCGAGGGCGAATCGAAAGGCAAAAAGACAAAAAGATTCGACTATATCAATATCTAGCACGGAATCCGAACAGGAATTTTCAGAAAGCGACATGGAGGAAACCGAACAGCAACAGCCACTCCGTCTTACGTTGAGGGATATGGCTACGCCGGATGTTAATCAACGGCCGCTTTGCATCGAATTTCCCATTCTTCAAACACCTTTCGAATTAAAATCAGGATTAATTCATTTACTTCCTACTTTTCATGGTAACGCAGGCGAGGATCCGCACAAGCACTTGAAGGAGTTTCACATGGTTTGCTCAACCATGAAGCCAAACGGTGTCACAGAAGATCAGATTAGCCTTCGTGCATTTCCGTTCTCGCTGGCCGATCATGCAAAAGACTGGTTATACTACTTACCATCTGGTTCGATTACTACGTGGGCCGAGCTTAAAAAACAATTCCTAGCAAAATTTTTCCCTGCATCTCGTGCCGCAAATATTCGTAAGGAAATCTACGGGATTCGACAATGGAACGGAGAGACTCTGCACGAATACTGGGAAAGATTCAAGCGGTTGTGCGCAAGCTGTCCATATCATCAAATTTCCGAGTTAGCGCTCATCCAATATTTCTATGAAGGGTTGCTACCCATGGAGAGAAACATGATTGACGCAGCAAGTGGAGGAGCGTTGGTTGATAAAACGGCAGATGAAGCACGTCGGCTGATCTCAAGCATGGCTACAAACGCGCAACAATTTGGAACACGTCAAGACGTAGGCCAACACAGGATGAACGAGGTAAATACTACTTCATTTGAGCAAAATTAGATTCACTAACATCTCTTGTGGAAAAACTTGTGATTGGAAAAACGAGTCAGGTAAAGGCTTGTGGCATATGTACATTTGCTGGACATGCAACAGCGAATTGTCCTTCACTTCAGTTTGATCTTAGCGAGCAAGCCAATGCCATTGGAGGATACACAGGACCATCTCAAAGACGCTATGATCCATACTCGAGTCAATACAATCCCGGATGGCGTGACCACCCAATCTGAGTTACGGAAATCGACCGCCAGGTTTTATGCAGCAAGCACCAAGGCCATCAAATCCTCCACAGCAAGCCGCACCATCAAAACCAGGTATGTCTTTGGAGGATATTGTTAAGAATTTAGCAACTAGTACTGCCAGTTTTCAACAGGAAACTCGATCGAGCATTAACGAAACGCGCTCAAGCATGCACAATTTAGAAAGGCAAGTGTCTCAACTCGCAGCACAAATGAGTCAAATGCAGAACGAGAAAGGAAAACTACCGGCGCAAGTTGAGATTAACCCAAGAGAGAATGTGAGTATTATGACTCTTCGAAACGGGAAAGAGATTGGTCAGCCTAATCATGACGAAAGTTTCCATAAATCCCCAAGAGAAGATAAGACTAAAGACCATACAAAGAAGGTAAGTAATGATTCTGTTTTCGATAAACCTAATATTGTTATTCCTCCACCTTTTCCTGGAAGGCTGGCTAAAGCGAAAAAGGATGAAGAAGAAAAGAGTATAATGGAGACCTTCAGCAAAGTCGAGATCAACATTCCACTGTTGGATGCTATCAAGCAAATCCCACGCTACGCAAAATTTTTAAAGGAAATGTGCTCGAAACAAAAAGAAACACAAAGCTGAAGGAAAAATCTTAGTAAGTGACAATGTTTCCGCTGCGCTTCAACGAAAACTTCCCCAAAAATGTAAGGACCCAGGTATGTTTGCTATCTCGGTTACCATAGGGACGAGAAAAATAAATAATGCCATGTTAGATTTAGGAGCTTCTATCAATGTTATGCCGTTATCGTTGTTCAATGAGATGAGTATGGGACCTCTTAAGTGCACTGATATTTGTATTCAATTAGCAAATAGGTCCATTATTTATCCCGAAGGATTGGTTGAAGATGTATTGGTAAAATGTGGTGAATTTATTTTTCCTGCTGATTTTTATATAGTAGACATGGGTAATGAACATGCAATTGATTCTGCTGTTATTTTATTAGGTCGATCATTCATGAAAACGGCTAAAACAAAGATAGACGTTGATTCAGGAACTCTTACTTTTGAGTTTGATGGTGAAAAACTCACTATGAATGTGTTTGATGCTATGAAATATCCTGATGAACCTGAATCTGTTAGTATGATTGATGCATTTGTTCGAGATGATTTTGAGCGTAATTTTACTAACGATACACTCGACTATGTGATTAAGAGTAGCAAAACAGAAAAAGATTTGCAATTTGAAGTGGACGAAGATGTCAGAAACTCGCTCATGACATTACAAGCACTTCCGGAAGCTCACGATCAATCAGGTAAAAATACTTTTTCATTACCTTCTAATGCAAAAATTGTTCCTTCTATAGAACAGGCGCCTACGTTGGAGTTGAAGGATCTACCAAAACATCTCAAGTACTGCTATTTGGGAGATGAAGAAACGTTGCCAGTCATTATTGCAAATGACTTGACCGCCATTCAGGAAGAGAAATGATACGCGTTTTGAAGGAGTACAAGAGCGCGATAGGATGGACTCTGGCCGACATCAAAGGGATCAGTCCCTCGATATGCATGCACAGAATTCTACTTGAGCCCGACTTAAGCCGATACGAGAAGCACAACGTAAACTCAATCCGGCATGAAAGAGGTAGTTATGAAAGAAATAATTAAATTATTAGATATGGGGATAATATTTCCAATATCAGACAGCCAATGGGTAAGTCCAGTTCATGTAGTTCCTAAGAAATCTGGTTTCTCACTTGTGAAAAATGATAAAAATGAATTGGTACCAATGAGATTACAGACGGGTTGGCGCATGTGCATTGATTTTCGTAAGTTAAATGCGGCTACCCGAAAGGATCATTTTCCGCTACCCTTCATTGATCAAATGCTAGAAAGACTGGCAGGTAAGTCTTTCTTTTGTTTCCTCGATGGATTTTCTGGTTATTATCAAATTGTCGTGGCACCCGAGGATCAAGACAAAACTACTTTCACATGTCCCTTTGGCACATTTGCATATCGTCGCATGCCTTTTGGTTTATGTAATGCTCCTGGTACATTTCAACGATGCATGATGAGCATATTTTCTGATTTAATAGAAACATGCATTGAAATATTCATGGATGATTTTACGGTTTATGGAGACTCGTTTGATCATTGCCTTGGTAATCTAGTAGAAGTTCTTAAACGCTGCATCGATAAAAATCTTGTACTTAACTATGAAAAATGTCATTTTATGGTTAAAGAAGGAATAGTTCTAGGTCATGTAGTTTCATCTCGAGGAATTGAGGTAGACAAGGCTAAGGTCGATTTGATATCTAATTTGCCATACCCCACTAACGTTCGAGAAATTCGAAGCTTTCTTGGTCATGCAGGGTTCTACAGGAGATTATTAAGGATTTCTCAAAAATCGCTCAACCAATGTCAAGACTACTTCAAAATGACGTACCGTTCAATTTCGGGGACGATTGCAAAGAGGCGTTTAATAAGTTAAAGCTATTACTAACTACTGCACCGATAATCCAACCCCAAATTGGGAGTTACCGTTCGAGCTCATGTGCGACGCAAGCAAATACGCCGTAGGAGCTGTGCTTGGACAAAAAGATGGAAGGAAGAGTCACGTCATCTACTATGCTTCAAAGACGCTTGACTCGGCACAATGCAACTACACCACAACTGAAAAAGAGCTGTTATCTATTGTTTTTGCATTTGATAAGTTTAGGTCTTATTTACTGGGATCTAAGGTTATCGTTTATTCTGACCATGCAGCTCTAAAATATTTGTTGTCGAAGAAGGAGTCAAAACCGCGCTTAATACGATGGATTTTGTTGCTTCAAGAGTTTGATTGGGAGATTAAGGATCGCAAGGGTGTGGACAACTCCGTGGCAGATCACTTGAGCCATTTGATTCGTGACGAAGAGCCGCTGCCGATTTCAGAAACGTTTCCAGATGAGCAACTATTTCGCCTTCAAGGTAAGGAATATCAAGAACCTTGGTTTGCTGATATAGTTAATTACTTGGTAAGTGGTGTTTTACCTTCACATTTGAGCTCGTCAAGGAAAAATAAAATTAAAACGACTCTAAATATTATATGTGGGATGAGCCATACTTGTGGAAAATAGGTTCAGATCAAATTATTCGTAGATGCATTGCAAATGATGAAATTAATGATATTCTCACTCATTGTCATACATATGCATGCGGAGGACATTTCGGACCTAAAAGAACTGCTAGGAAAATTTTAGATTGTGGATTTTATTGGGAATCTATTTTTAAAGATGCTTATTTATTTTGCAAGAGTTGTCCTAATTGTCAAAGAACAGGTACAATTTCTTTTAGAGATGAAATGCCACAAAATCCAATATTAGTTTGTGAAATTTTCGATGTATGGGGAATGGATTTTATGGGACCTTTTCCAAGCTCATTTGGCTTCTTTATATCTTGCTTGCCGTTGATTATGTGTCGAAGTGGGTAGAAGCAAAGGCTACCCGAACTAACGATTCTAAAGTTGTTGTAGGATTTCTTAAGACAAACATCTTTAGTAGGTTTGGAGTTCCCCGTGCAATTATAAGCGACCAAGGCACGCATTTTTGCAATCGCACGGTGGAAGCACTCATGCGCAAATATGGAGTACATCATCGGCTGGCCACTACTTATCACCCACAATCAAATGGACAAGCTGAAGTTTCAAATCGGGAGGTCAAAAATATTTTGGAGAAAACCGTAAACCCGAATCGTAAGGATTGGAGCTTGCGATTAGACGATGCACTTTGGGCGTATCGTACTGCTTTTAAAACTCCAATCGGAATGTCGCCGTATCGCCTAATTTTCGGTAAGATGTGTCATTTACCTGTTGAAATTGAACATCGTGCTTTTTGGGCAGTTAAACAGTGCAACATGGAGGCCACAAAAGCTGGTGAGGAACGAAAATTTCAGCTACAGGAACTTGAAGAAATTCGCCTAGAAGCCTACGAGAATGCGAGAATGTACAAGGAACGCACGAAGCATTTCCACGACAAACTCCTACATAAAAAGAATTCATGGTAGGCCAAAAAGTTCTCCTGTACAATTCGAGGTTAAATTCATGCCAGGTAAACTCAAATCTCGCTGGATGGGACCGTACGTTGTTAAAAATATTTTTCCAAGTGGCGTTATCGAAATTGAGAGCATGTCTTCTGATAAATGTTTCAAGGTTAATGGTCATAGACTTAAACCTTATTTTGAGAATAATGTTTTGGCGTGGGTTGAAGAGATCAAGCTGAGCCGACCCATTTATGAAGAATTTGAAGAACGACGACAACGTCTAGCCAAAGACGTTAAAGAAAAGCGCTCATTGGGAGGCAACCCAATATTACCCTATTTTATTTTGTTATTGCAATATTTTCGTTTTATCTATGTTTTCATAATGATTAAGCAGGTTTGCTAGCAACTACACGCGCTACGGTATCACTAGGCTCGAGTAAACATATCACCTATCTGGAATTCCTCCACGACTCCATCACTGTCAGGGAAGTTTTATTTCCAGCATCACTTTTATTATTTCTTCGCATCTACTCTGAACATATTAAAATGAAAATTGGGGTGGGAATCTTTAGATTTAGCTACTATTTTCATTAGAAATCTACATTGAGGACAATGCAGAGTTTAGGTGTGGGGGAGATTTCTTTGTTGATGAATACATATCTTGTCTCGAGCAATCCGATGTGCATTAGTTACAATATGAGAGAAACAATTAGGAATAATTATTGGTATTAGGATGATTATTCATTTTCTTCAGTTGATTTAAAGACCGAATGCGCAAGAGTGACACAAAGCCTACTTATATATATGTGAGATTGAGCCTCTAAAAAAAAAAAAAAAAAAAGAGTATTTATCTTTATACTCAGTTTTTCTTTACGAGAGTATCACATATGTTTCGAATATGCTAGAACTTGCTCTATTATACATGTTGATATCATTGGCGGTTTTTTGTGTACAAAAGTGATTAAGGCACTTAGGATTAAGCCCTTGGCCTCACACTGACCCTACCTTCAATATTTTCCACTTAGTGAGCCAATTTGAGCCTTAAGCCTTATTTTTCTTGTTGAATTTAAGCCACTATATTTACCCATTTATATCCTTTTGGCTTTCTTTTCAACCCATTGTCGGATTGGCTGAGTTATTAATTGCTTAGATTCCACGATTTCGAGATTGATAATAAACTAATGAGTCCAGATAGGGATATTAGGAGTATTTTAGTATAACGAAAAGAAAAAAATCATCTGAAAAAAATATATTCCGAAAAAAAAAAAAAAAAAAAAGCGAATACGAAAAAAGAAAAAAAAAAAAGAAAACAAGAAAAAAAAATATGTATTCGAAAAAAAAAGAAAAAAAAAGAAAAAAAATCATAAAAAAAATATATGATGTACTAGTTAGCTTTGTCGATATTGGGAAGCTTTGAGTTGTCCTGAAAATAAAATTGTAGCATGTTGGTATGATCAGAGTAATTCCAGAAGTAGTCGTACGTCATGGTAAAGTCGTGGGATTTAGCGATTAAATAATCATTTGGTTCGACAATTTTAACCTACTTTCCAAAATTATCCTACCTAATCCCTAAGCCCCATTACAACCCAATGGAAGACCTTCTGATTTGTACACTTAAGTCGTATGTGAATACAATGTGATATGTTAGCAAGCATATGGTAATATCGTTTCATAGTGTTGATTGAGCGTATACACATATATCCCATAAACACTTTGAGCGCATTGAGAGAATCCATGTGAGAGTTGTTGATTTTTGTGGCGTTCAGGCTTTACTGAGATTGTCGAAAATTGATATGATTGTCTAGTGCTAAATGTTATGAATAATTGCTATCTCTAGGGAAAATTACTGTATGCCGGTAAACTCGTGATTAGATTGTTATCTTCTAAATGCTTGAGGACAAGCATTGTTTAAGTGTGGGGGAATTTGATAAGACAATAATTTACATTAATTTTACACCCCATAAAAGGATGATATTGCTCGTTATTTATCCGAGATGCTTCAAATATCATAGAATTAATTTATGTTTCGTATCTTGCAGATGTCGGAGCAAATTGGATAAATCCGATAATATTTGGACGTGGATATTTCGAGGAGAATACAACGCCGAAAACCGAGTTCGAGCAACGAAGTAATTACCTAGGAAGCCCAAGCAAATAGCCCAACCAATTGGGCAGCCCTGGAAGTGGAAATTGGGCCATATGGTATATATTGGCCCGTGAGGTGTTTTGACTTGTATTAAAAGAAGTTGCAATAACTTAGCAAGAGGTCAGTACACGCACTAAAGACCTCTCAAAGACATCACATCCAAGCAGTCCATACGCGCGTGGCTCGAGGCAGTCAGTGAGCAAGAAAAAAACAATCTCAGCACACACAAGATCACGAGGAGCTGCTTCAAGGATCAAATATTACAGCTCAAGTGCGATTTTGAGATTTCTGTCCATCTTGGTAGATATGGCTAAGATGCCATTTATTTGCCTATTTAAAGGCCTCGAAGCATACAGAATTGAAGGAGAGCATAGTAGTGAGAGTTTAAAAGCGAGATAATGTTCTGTCAATTTTCATCATTGTTGTTTCGATTTCAGTAATTGTCAAACACTTTCAATTTCCATATATATTATATTAAGTTTGTTGTTTATCTTGAGTTAAAAGAGGTTTTCGTACCTTGAGGTGATTCAGAGGAGTGTTCTCATCTTCATATTTTTATTTCACAGCGTAGCCGAGAGTTTGAGCGAGAGAGACTGAGTCATCGAGAGTGCAGTGGTATTTTGGCAGTGATGCTTTCATTTGCTGTTATCATTTTTTTTGTCTTTATTCTATGAGAGTGACACAGAGGTGTCGACTGAGTTTGAGGGATAAGACCGAAAAAAAATATATACACCCTAGCATGGTTAGTGGAGACAAATGAGGTGTCGTCCAGTATTGTTTTCTTATAGTTGTTGCTTTGGCTTTGGCATTATCTTTTATATTATAAGTCATTTGAGACAAGTCTTAAACACATACTTGGAAGCATCGAAATAATCTGTTATATTTTGATTCTCGGTGGAAAAAAACGTCAATTCGATCTGAGTTTATATCGAGGAAGACAGTAAGTCGCAATTCATACGGCCGTAAGTTTATTTCTGTCTATTTCATATGTCATTAGAGTTAATAAATTTCAGTTGCGTTTTCGTTAATATGTTTAGCGACTGTTATTTTATCCGTTAGTTTCATTTTTTTGTTCACTATTGCATAAAAAAAATCACCAAAACCCCCCTTAATATTATTATTATTATAAGTATTATTATTATTATTATTATCACTACTATTATTATTAATATTATTTTTATTACCTTTATTATTATTATTACTAGTTTTATTATTAACATTATTATCCTTATTATTTATCCTTAATATTATTATTATTATTGATCGAATTTAAAATTAGAAATAAATCAACCATTTTCCCTGTGGAGACGATCCCTACTTTCGCTATACTCATATTTAGTGAATAAGGTGATTAATTTATTTTTGGCCGTTTACGACGCGGCCACTCCCCCTTAATATTTAGATGTTTAACTAAACTCCCCCTAAATAGAATGCCTATCGAGAATCTAAAAGATTTAATAAATCACTTACTCCCCCTCGATGCATGGATATAGCATTTCTCCCCCTCGATGTACTGCCATCAGCATGGGCTCCACACCGACTTATTAGAAACAAAGAAGAAAGAATTTATTTGCAAAGCCGCGGCGATCTTTGCCATGCCGCCGCCCCTTGCGGCGGCGGTGCGGTGCCCGGTGCCTAAGCCACCATGACTGGCATCGGAGTGCGAGGCGGATCGGGCTTACTTGAAGCAGGCAGATCCCGCCGCTGCATCGCTCGTAGCCCGCGCGCAACGCGCAGCTGCCCAGATCCCACCACCGCGCGAGTCCAGGTCCGGTCCGTGGTTCCTCGACGGTCCGTACCGCACGAGTTGGTGGCCTTGGGTTTGGAAAAACGACGCATCACGCAGCCCAACAATGGTCGAACCGCGTCGGCGTTTCAATCGTCTTCCACACGCCTCTTTTCAATTCAAACACGTTATGATTCCGATCACGAGCGCCCGTTCTGATACCACAGTTGGGTTAGCCGGTGTCTCCCGGAGATGCCACAACCCCAGGTACGGTGCGGAACAAAAATTTTCCGGGTTCCCCGAGCTCGGATCAGAATAGTAACACATAGACACGTAATAGGGCGGGTCAAACCCGTAGAGAATTACCAGTAGATGCAAGTGGCAGCTCCTCGTCCTTTCTTGAAGACTTCATCGATGGTGGTGGATGGTACTAGATCCACGCCGACCTAGCAGTGTACCACGAATCATTTCTCTAAAAATGGCTAGAGAGACTCGGAGTCGTCGCGTGGGCGAAAAGTGTGTGCGTTCGGTGTGTGTTCTTTGTGCCTTGTGATGGACGAAATTTTACTTATAGAGCACGAAAATCTCTCTTGAATTATGAAATAGGGCGCCCTATTTATACTAAGCATTTCGATCGTTTAGATGATCAATTGAATTCGATCGAAAAACTCAATATAAGAACACGGGAGAGAATTCAATTAGAGTGAGAAAGTTACTGTTGTTTCTCTCTCTAGAAATCGATTTGCAAGCCCTTAGGATCAATTCTCTAAACTTTCTCTATTCAGCTCAATTCATTTACAAGTATTATACCAATAATCTTGGTATAAATATCTAACTAGTCCTTAATCTAAAGACTAATACAAGTAAAGCTCCTAATTACAAGGACAACTAATGAAATGAACACAATTACAAATGATATTCTACATTCTCCCCCTTTGTGCTTGACTGCGTCTCCGTGCTGTTCGTCCTTGTCGGGCATAGTACGATTTGCGCAAGCCCAGCGCATGCTCGTAGTCCCTAACGGTCTCCCTGAGCTTCAGGCGCTCCTCGATGTCATCCAACAATTCCATCAGGAGCGGCTGTTCTCTCACAAACCGGTGGATCCTCGCATCGTGTCTCTATTTTTCTCTTCCAACATCTGTTCGATATTTCGCCTGGCGATCTTGAGGGTTCCGTCACAAAACTTTTGAATTTCTGTCTTCAGCTCATCCTGGTCTTATTGGCAATTGGATTGTTGTAGGTGATGCCGGTGACAGAGCTGATGTGTATGTGATTGCTTGGAAGTCTCTCGACCTCACGTCCTTTGAAGAGTGGTTCGGCCATGTTGACCTTCTTCATATTGCTCTCAAGCGCCAATTGAAGGTCGTGAGCGGCGAAGTATTTGACTGTTGCATCTTCGAGGCCTTCTTTCTCGATGAAGCCCTGAGGACCTTTGTACTTCTCCACGTATAGCTGATAAAGACGGTAGACTTCATCGGCGGGGAGGTACGGCAGGTCGCTCTCGCTCAGTTCCTCTCGGGTCCTGTCCACTCGTTCGATGATGTAGTGAGGTGTTGGAAGTCCTCCTTTGGCACAATAGACTAAGGAGTTGGCAAATTTGGGAGAGTTCCCAGAAGTGACTCTTCAGTCGATTCTTCGGGATCCCCAGCCTCACGTCCGGTCCTAGTTGGGTCAGCATCCACAGATATGTCATTCTCTTCTGCTGATCCCAGTGAGAGATTCCTCTCAGCTCGAACTCATCCGTCTTCTTAATTCGATCCGGTGACCTCCAAATGTTTTCCATGACTTCTTCAAGGAAAGGTATCTCTATGTGAATGTTCTCCCACGGCGTGTCGATCCGAACGGTCCCTGGCATCTGTCTTGTAAGGGAGGCCGCTTGCCGTGCGATCAACTTAGGTAGCCTTGGGATTTCATTTTGATAGTCTACACCTTCTTGAAGTTCGTCGTCTTCAATGATCACGAGGTCCACGGATGCTTGTTGTAAGAAGTGGCGTACGTCCTGAAGCCGTCTGATGCTCCTCAGGCATGGAATGGGTCATCCACTGGCCTTCGAATATGTACTTGTCTAATACTTCGTGTGGATTGACTCCATGTCTAGAGGGTCCCGGTTGGTCTGGAGCGACGGAGGGAGTAGCTTGGGTAGCTGCCAGAGCTACAAGCATTGCAGCGCTTGCTTCTCTTCTTCCGGAAGCAAGGGCTTGAGTAGATCGGCGGTGGTGGGCGGACGCGTCCTAAGTGAAAGTTGGTGGGTCGATATGTGGTAGAGTGGCTGTGCGGTGCGTGGTTTGGGTAGTTTGGGTGGTTTGGGTTTCACCAGTTCCAGCGCTCGTCCGACGTAGCGCCCGAGCCTTGTCCTTGGCCGTTTGTAGATGTCCTCGGCCTCTTCTCCCCCTCATGAGGGTCCTGATCGTATCGTCATGTCTGCGCCGGGAGTGGGGGCTTTGGCCTCGGCAGGTGTCAGTCGGTGGCTCAAGATGATCCACCAATCGCCGATAGAGGGCTTCTTCGTGAGGCGATCGGATGGACAGGCCTATCAAACGGGCGAGGAGAATGTCGTGGAGTCGGTGATGGGGATGGTGTATGGGTTGATGAGGATGGAGGAAGTGGATAGAGGGTCGGTGGGCGTGGTTGTGGAGGTGTGCGGTGGGTTTGTGACGAAGGGCCTTCAAAGGCGGTTCTTTCCCGCATCTCTTCGGGATGCCTCGAGAGCTTGAAGTACTCTCTCCGTAATCTTGTCTTCCATAGACTGTACAGCGGCAGAGAGAGCGGCCTGGAACTGCTCGTTCGTCACAAAGGGTGTGGACGCCTCCATGGATGGACCAGGACGACTGATGTCGCCTGTTATCAACCCTTGAGTAGACACCGACTCTGTGGGTTGGCTCACAGTCACTTGAGGTTGTGACTGTATGAGACTTCCACCCAATCCTCGAGTCGAATCCACAGGTTTCGCCTCTATGGGTGTTAAGGCAGGCTCAGGTTGCGCCTGCGAACCAGACACCACGTGAGTTGGTTGCGGCTCAAGATTGAGCGAAGAAGTGCCAGCAACACTGTCGATATGGGCAGCGTAGTATCTGGTGTGGCATTGACGGCCGAGAAGAGAGCTTTGCCCATTTCAGTTTCGGATTGTACTTCTTGTTGAAGAACCTCCTCAAAAGTTTCTTCGAGCATGCCAACTTGTATGGGCACTTCCACTTGTAATTCGAGTGCAGGAGCCTCGAGCACCATCTCGGTACACACAACGGCTATCAAAGTATCTTCTACGTTGGGCATTGGCTCTTCGACCAAGGGAGGCTCCTGTTGAAGCTCCTGAGCGACAGCATCGATCATCGTGTCGTCAGGGCTTGGTTGGTGTTGGGGATGGCTCACATGGTGATCTGCCGGGGGCCCTCTAATCATTGCTTCCGTTAGTTGTGTTCCCGGCAGAACCTCTGATACTCAGCTCCCGCGGGGTCGGCGAGCCTGAGTAAGCTGAGTGGAATTGGCATCGATGGTTGGTCCAGGTGCGTGAGCCGTGGGGTTGGGAAAACTTAAGCCTTGGCGGCTGGTCGTTTCCACCAGGAGGTAGCTGAGGGATGTTTCTCTGCATGTAGCTCCATGAACTCCCTGATGATTACGTTGAACCAACGAGCATAGGGCACGTTCTTTGACCTTCGGTTCTTCTCAGCCGAATCTGTTCAGCTAGAACGTTCCAGATTAGCTGTGCAAAGTCGTAGTTTCTGGTGAAGGCGAGGCCGTGAAAGATCCACAGTATGTTGCCGTTGCCTTATCGAATCCAGCGTGTTTTGGGTGATAGACACTTGTTCACTATGCCGAACAGTGTCTTCCAGGGTGATGGATACCGCTGCTCTGGACTGAGCTAATCTTGTAAGCGGCGGTTGGTATCCCATGTGCATGAAGTCCCTGAATCATCTCAGCGTCCGTCGGGAGCGGGTCGTAGTTGTCGTGGGTGGGGCAAGTCCAGCATCACCCCGAACTGGCTCTTGCTCATAAGAATATGCCGCGTCCCGAGTTTTGTAGTGAAGGAGAATGATCCATTTGCTACAACTCCTTGTATATATCCCCAGAATTGCTGGAGATAGACCATCGGCACTGAGGCAGGACCGTCAGCGCGTGCCAAATGGGGTGACCTCTGAGGATGGATACGATGATCTCGTCCGGGCACCGAAATGTGTCCAGATCGAGCTGAAAGTTCGTATCCTGAACCGTCAAGTACATATTGTGGTCATATATGTGGTTGTATCTTGGTAGCAGTCCGTCTGAAATATAAGATATATAAATTCATTAGTTCAATTTTATTTTTCAGTCGAAATATGAATAAATTTCATCAAACTATAGTAATATTGCAATAATAGCATGTTCGATGAATTTTGAATCGAAATCATATCAAATGCATAGTATGTTCAATTTTAAAAATCGTGATGGCATGAATGTAATTTCGAAGGAAATAGTTGTCGCGTGAAAATTGGTTCGAAATTTCGCTAAGTGTTTTTAATCAGTAAGTCACTGTTCATGCCGAGAAAATTTTCGCTCGAGAAAATTGAATTGCAATTTGATTTCATATACACTGATTTCAATTGAAACGTTTCCCTGTAAGTTTTCGATCGAGAAAATTCTATCGCTAGCGTTCGCTACAGTGTAAAGGACTTAGGAAAAAAATTTCTAAGTGCTGAGTTTGAATTGAGACTGTAGTCGATCATTTTACGATCGAGAAAAATCCGTGTAAATTTACGATCGAGAAATTATTTCTCAGGTAAATTTACTGTCGAGAAATTTTCTTCGAGGGAATAAAATTTTTCGATTTGAAAATTTGTCGAGCGATATGTGATTTTCGATAGTAAGTAAAAATTTTCGCGGCGAAATATTTTTATCGAGAAATTGGTCAACGACGAAACTAAGTCAATCGTCGAGAAATTTTTCGATCAATTTATTCTAAGCGGGGAATTTTAGGATCGAGTTAAGCATTGAAAAATAAATTTCTTGCTGCTAACATTTTTGCGACCGAAATGAGTGAAATCGAAATTTAATTTTGCGATGGGTAAGTTTAACGCTCGATTTGAATTTGCATCTAAATTACTATTCAGTGCATAGTTTTTCGCCTCGCAGAAAATTATAATTGGATTTTTTCGATGGTAAGTTTATCGGTCAAAATCTTTTCGTGATGACTTAAATCAAAATTTTGCGATCGAAAACTAAATCGACACAACTAGTATCGCGATTGAATTGAAATCCAATTAAGATAATTTGCGATCGACAAAGTTCTCTTCGACAGCTTCAAACTTCAAAATACCCAGTTTCGGCGAAACTCATTTAATCATCACAGATGGAAATTTTCCTACGATATACGCTATCTGTTTCATTTGAATCTATCTAAACAACAGGCATTTAACTCAGAAAATCCAAGAAGCATGCCTAAATAGTGAAACAGTATACGTTTAAATCGTTTTTGAAGAACAGTTCGAAAAATCTTAACTAAACACGCGAAAAACTACAGAATGTAAATGCAAATCAAGCTATGACATTCGCAATCGTTACCGAATTGAGTTTCTACCTTAATCAGAC
>JAPQWV010004846.1:0-25907 GCA_027422505.1 Craterostigma plantagineum
TTCCGAGCGTCGGGGCGAATTCACTGTGAGGAGAACCGGTGATCGACTCCCGATACCCCGAATATGCCATGGAAGACCAGATTTTTCGCCAAGAGTTCTGCTCCGTCGTGGGAAGCGGTCGAGCGTGCATTCAATGCCGGGCAGATCGTGTAAGTAATATGTTTATTTATAATGGAATTTTTAGAGTTGTTCATCGCTAATTAGAATGAGATGTTTTAACTTGTACAAATACACAGGATGTGCGGTGTTGGCTTACACCAACCGAGTTTGAAGTCAATTCAAGGCACTTTCGCACGGTCGCCGGCTTTTATGGCAGCAGGGATGACGCCGTAGCCCAAAGGATAGTGGAGCATCTGCTAAATGGGATGGCGGTCTACTGCAGTGACCATCGGCTTGCACCATCTCCTCCTCCGCGGTCCTCCTCCTCCGCGGTCTTCTCCCCCGCGGTCTTCTCCTCCGCGGTCTTCTCCTCCGCGGTCTTCTCTCCTGCTTCTTCTAGCTCAGTCGTCGCCCATATCGATAGAAGAATGGACAGGCCTGGAGGCTGAGTTAGGGATATCCGAACGGAGATTAGGGAGCTACGTTCGATCGTGCTCGAGGGTTATGTCCTACTTTATGTTTATTTTACAAAATTATATTGATATTACGTAATACTTAATACTCCCGTTTTGTAGTCATCGAGACCCTGAGGCCGACAACGGTACGGGATATTGCGAGGTCCTATGATCGGGACACGCCTCCTTCGCCGCGGTTCGACACGCCAATATTCGGGAGGACGCCGAACGAACCCGACACGACGAATGTGCCGGAGACGGGGAGGGCCGAGGGCCACCAGGTGGGCGGTGGGACGGATACGGGGGTCGTGGGCGGTGGGACGGGGGTACGTGGCCGAGACGACGAGGGTCGTGGCCGAGACCGTGGCCGAGACGACGGGGGTCGTGGCCGAGACGACGAGGGTCGTGGCCGAGACGACGAGGGTCGTGGCCGAGACCGTGGCCGAGACGACGGGACGGGGGCCGGTGGGACGGGGATGGAGGACGACGCCCGATTCGACCACGACGGGGACGGGGCCGTGCCCGAAACGGTACAAACGTTAAGAACCCGGACCGCCGTGCTCGCTACAAAACGGGATCAGCCTGATCGCGAGAAGAAGAAGGCGAAGGTCCTGACGAGTCCGTATATGCCGTTGCCGGACTCGACCCCTCCAGCTACAAACCTCGCCTGAACACTTTAGTGCATTTCATTGAGTCGAGGATTAAAAATTGGGCGGCGGGTAAAGGGGGAGTTGGAAAGAATGGGCCCAACTGATGAACGAGTAGGCCCTACAGTCTTATGGGATGAAATTCTTCAAAGACCTGTCTACTCAAAGAGTTTGGCTCTCGGATGATGTATGTTCTTTTAGCTCAATACGTTCTAACTAATTAATTATTTCGCTTGATAACATATTATGCTATTATTGCAGCACGTCAACGAGGTATTCCACGTTTTTATAGCGATGCAAGACCGCTTTGGGCTTCCCGTGGAGAAAGTGGCCTTCATGAGTAACCATTTTCCACAATTGTACTGTATGAGTCCACCAAACCTCGCCCGTGGGATATGTCGTCGTTCGAACTACATGCTACGGGAATGTACAATCACCGCACAAGCCGTCACTCCACTGAGCGAAGCGGAGGCTGCCGTCATAACCCGTTGGGGTACAATGCTCATTGGGTGCTTCTGGTCGCAACGGTTCAAGGAGAGAAAACCGTTCAGATTTTGGACTGCGACCGGGCCGCTGACAAGGACATGAGGTTCATAAAGCCATACGTCGAACCCCTCTGCGAGTTGAACCTCTGATGCTTCAGCACGTCGGTGCAAATGACAATCTTGTCAACTTTACATATGCGCGGTGCGGCAAAGTTCCCTCAGGGGAAGATCAGGTAAGTCTCATTTGTCTTACTTTTTTTTTCTTTGCAAAGTTCATTGTCTAGATTTTGAAATTTGTTCTATTTTTTCGGACAGCGGGGAGTGTGGTGTATACATGCTCCGGGCGGCTATGTCGATGATGTTCGGTAAGAGAGATGATCTCTCCAAACTGAACGACGCAAAAATTCTCTTATTTAGATACTTTTTGGTTGTATGTATTTGGCTTAACAACTGACGTTTGAACAGTTTTTGGAATGTTTTGGGTTGTTCAGGTTGTTTCTGGTTAGTTCAGTTTCATATGTAAGTTATTTTTTTTCAAAACTCTCTGTTATTCGAGTAAATCTAACACTCGAATTATATTCCCTTATACGAATAAGTTATTCGATTTTATTCGAGCGAAATCTTAATTCGAATAAAATGAAACACGACAAACCATCTAAGCTTCAAAACTCTCTGTTATTCGAGTTAATCTAACACTCGAATAATATTCCCTATACGAATAAGTATTCGATTTTATTCGAGCGAAATCTTAATTCGAATAAATGAAACCACGAAACCATCTAAGCTTCTTCAAACTCTCTGTTATTCGAGTAATCTAAACTCGAATTATATTCCCTTATACGAATAACCTATACGATTTTATTCGAGCGAACTCTAAACTCGAATAATTGAAACAACGAAAACATCTAAGTTTCAGAACTCTCTTGTTATTCGAGTAAATCTAACCTCGAATAATTGTTCATTAAACGAATATTTGTTCGATTTTATTCGAGCGAACACTTAAGTCGAATAAGTTAGAACAACGAAAATTTTCGTATTATTGTAATCGTGAGAAGCTAAATGTGTTTCTTAAGTAATATAGTTTTTTTGCAGATTCATGATAGTAAAATAATTTAAATTAGAAAAAAAAAATCATCTTTACCAAATGTTTATATGAAGACCATTGATAACAATTCTATATTAAAGTATAATGTACCAACGTATTCCATTATATGTCAGGGAAGATTTTTGACAAAAATTGTTTATCTTCATCAAGCGACTTATTAAACATCATCAAGGCCCTAAAACATCAAAATATTGATATTTCTACATCTACGGATTGAGATAATTAAAATTCGTATAAAACAAAAAAATTATTCGAATGAGTTCCGAATAATTGTACTTAAATCGTGTAACGTTTTTTCGAATAATTTGTCAGCTCGAATAAGTTCAAGTTGAACTTAGAAATATCTACTTATCCGATTAATTCCTCCAATCGAAAAAGAAGTTTCTATACGAGTTCCTTATTCGAGTTTATTCGAGGTTTATGAAACTCGAATATTGACAACTTAGCTTCCGTTATTCAACTTTTCTTATCCGAGTTTTCGTATTCGACTTTATTCGAGTTCAAAACCGGTACTCGAAAAACAGTGAAAAATTTTGCAATTATTTAGCCAAACATGAATATTTCCCACGACACAATCTCAGAGTATCCATAACAACATACTAAAACGTCATACATCAAAATATAATTAGCGTCTACCACCAAACTCACCGACGGATGGAAACCTTCTTTCTTTTCTCCGACCACGCCTTGCTACGAACCGAGGTGGCAGCACCAATTGATCATCGGTATCCCTTCGGCTTGAATCCGGAACCGGCGAAACTCGTCCATGATAAGCAAACTGCCACGTTAGGACAGAATAATAAGCCGAACACAACGGGTTAGAAAGACGTGTTCGATCGTAGACTCGCTGCGATTGCATGCGAACAAGGAATCCTATCGATGTCGAATTGGCGCACGTACATGTCTTCGACTGCAAGTTTACGACGGCACGACTCCCTGAAGATCGGACATCATACTCTTGCGGAGCGATTTCGCTAACTTCATACCCTTGACTTAGCGTATACCTTTCACGGATTATTGTCTCCACCGTCGGGGTAAACTGTGTGGTTGCCTGAATAGACTGCTGTCTGTATCTAGCAAACCAATCAGTCGTCATCCTCTGTATTGATTCCAGAAGCGCAATGATCGGGAACTTTCTTTCTTCACGGAGTCTTGCATTGATCGATTCCACTCCGTTCATAGTCATGATGTTATAGCGAGTTGTCGGAGAATAAGCTCGACTCCATCGTTCCTTAGTAGCATTTGCTTCCAAATATGCATGGGCTGCAGGAAACATTTTCTCAAAATCCCTATATTGCGAATCAAAGTCGCTTTGCTTGTATAACTTAGCAATCCGTTGAATGTCTCAGTCGCACCCTGCTTCTTACACCGGCCTTTCATATTTTGCGATAGATGCCAAATACAATGACCGTGGTGTGCATGACTGTAGACATTTGCAACGGCGCTTTGATTGAAGGAGCTCTATCGGATACGATAACAAGTTCAGCCTCATTGGGTACGACCGCCAAGAGCTCGTTCAGAAACCACGTCCAAGCGTCTATCGACTCCACATCGTCAATTATACCCCAAGCTAAAGGAAACTGATGTTTGTCGCCATCCTCTGCTGATGCAATGAGTAACGTACCGTTATACTTTCCTTTCAACCAAGTACCGTCGATGCAAACAACCTTCCTCATATGACGGTATCCCGCAATACAAGCACCGAGGGATAGGAATACGTGTTTAAAATCTCCGCTCATCGTCTAGATATAGACTCGCTATGGTTCCCGGATTCAACCTTCTCAACGTCGACAGGTATGACGGAACCAACTTGTAACTCTCATCGGGGTCACCTTTCATTGAATTTTGTGCTAAAATGCCTCCTTTCCATGCTTTGAAGTATGAAACTTCAATCCCACGATTTCTCATCATTGTTTGAATTAGTTTAGGGGCCGGTGTACTTGTAGAACCCTGAAAAGATTCAAGAAGCATATCACTCACGGAGGTTGATGATGCTTGAGTGAGTCTTGCGTTCCGATTTGCAAGGTCGCACGTATGTGTGTTGCAATATGTTCGAACCGAGAATACGGCTGTATCCTTATTCCTTGCCGTCCATATCCTCCAAGTACATCCCACCTCTTTGCATCTCACGCCGTAGTACGATCGAGAAGATTTTATAATCTTGACCTCGAAGCATGCATCTATAGCAAGTCTTTGGATCCTCTTCTTGACAGCCCTTTTATCCTCAAATTCATCACGACTTTGATGGTAGAACCGTCGGTAAAAGAATAACGATCACTAGGAATAATTACATTTTCCTCCTCCTCCTCCTCCTCCTCATCATCCCTGTCTGCATCTTCTTCGTTTACGCCATCAAAATTGATGTGCATGTTCTGCCGTGTAACAATATTCTCGTCAGAGTTGACGTGCACGTTCGCCTCATTGTGACCTTCACCCCCATAATTCACATCTTCGTCTCCACCAAGTCGATGATACGGTCAAAATAATCATCGTTGTAACCACCTCCACCGCTACGAACCTCAATTGGAACAGGACCACTTCATCATCCGCAAGAGCTTGACGGGCAAGGGTCGCAGGGAGTCCAATTTCCACACGGAGAATTGGTCTATCCATTGGACCCCCTAAGTAAATATAACCCTTCAATTCTCGATCATTCTTTATATACAATGGAGCACAACCTTCCATACCTCTCATATATAGTTGATAACTAAACTTTAACTCCGGCCTCCCGCTTAAGTTAATAGACTCATATATTTCGTTTCGCAGATCCTCCAGCAAACAACAATCAACATCGAACCCAATGGGCTTTATATTTGTTCCCATCCTTGGAACCCAACTATATTTATTATCTTCCCCAATTATCCATTCTCCATCGTAATCAATCATAATGCTGGTCGGCATAACCTGCATATAAATAAATAAATCACATAAATAAACATTAGTTACAAATGAAATATTCGAATAAATCTAAAACTCGAAAAATCAAAATTATTCGAGTAAGTATTTCGAGTTGGGGAAAAACCGAATACCATACTCGAATACTGTAAATGTGATTCGAGGTGCGCGAAACATTTGAAAAATTATATTCGAGTTCTGAATACCCTTCGAATAACGTTCGAGAAGCCATGCATCCTTTACGAACTAAGATAAATCGAAATTCAAGTATATAATATTTAGAAGTGATGAGTATTATTCGAGTAACCTTTCCGAGTTATTCGAGTAAGGTGTCCGAATTAATACACCGGGAATCTTTTATCCGAGTAATCTTTTCTAGCAGAAAAAAATTAGAATAATTTATTCGAATAAACCGAAAACGAAATTTTGCTTCAAATCCGCACCAGATCTACCGTGAAAATGCTACCCATAACTACCCAATGATGCGAAAATCTAATACCCGATGCTAGAAATGTGAAATGTTGTAACATGAACGAAACTTGCAATGCCCGATAATGTAAATGCGATACATGAATTTTGCCCCATTACTTACTGTATATGCTTCTTGGAACTTGGTGTTTCGATGGTTCAGACGTTTCGGCTCTCTTTTGCTTCGTTGGATGTCTCGATCTAGTTCGTGAAGGTGGTTGGTCGCGTTAATTGCCGTTACTCGTCGGTCGTTGGTATTATAGATATATATATAATATATATATTTAATTTGGTATTAATTAGGTTTAGTTAATTAATTAAAGAAGTTCCTCTTTTTTTAATTGACCAAGTCTTATTCCTCTTTTTTTAAAATGACCCAAAAATGTTCCTATTTATCAAAATGATCCTTTTTTTTTGGTGGAGAATGGAGAATGTATTATGTGCTCAATTACAATTATAGCCTTTCTCTTATCTAATTATATCTTTATGGGCCTTGTCGTGCAATTAGAGGCGATTCTAAATGGGCCAAATAAAAATGGGTCGGGCCCAGATAGCCACGGGTCGAAGCAGGGAAGTCCGGCCCGTTTGACAGTAGAAGATTTTGCCATGTAAATCCGGCATAATTGTCGTTTTACCCTTCATCTTTTGATTTATTTAATTATACCTCAACTTATTTTTTATTTCCACTCTACGCTACATAAAATCATACACAATTAAAATTGAGGTTATAATTTTATCTTCTAAACATTTCGAATTACAAATAACTCAAAAACATATCATGCATCGAGTGTGCATAAAATATTGGCTGCCTTATTCTCTTCAGACAGAGCTCGAATCAGAGTTCAGTACGCTCTGCAGATAAATCTCAACGTTGTCCAAACCGCAAAGCCGTTTAACGACCGGCATAACTGCGGGAACATCGAGCTCGAAAGTGAGGTCGACGCCTTCCGTAGCTCCCCAAGATTTACGCTGTTTTCTCGCCTCTATAATGGCCGCCCTCGTCGCGCAGTGGACAGACGCCGCTAAAAGTAGCGGCGGTTCGCCCGAAGCTGTACAAAAAAAACGAATTCTTTCGGAGCTCCAAAAATATATCACGAACGAAAAAAAAAGACGCATGACGTATGTTGTATATACGCATACCCTTCGACGAGAGGACTCGATTTTTATGATGGCCGCTGTTTACCACCTCGACGTTGAACTCCCTCGGGATTGTGTCGATGGTCGGGATTTTATAGCTCCACGTGCCCGTCGAGACCACTAAGCCCTCGGGATTTGTTAGGTACTCCTCCGTCATGAAGAATCCGATCCCTTGCACGAATGCGCCTTCGATCTGAATTAAAACATCGACCGATCGCATAAGAAAACGTTTCGAATCTTTCAAACGAATGATTTGTAAATATATAGTGCGAGAAAAGCGTAAAACCTGCCCCAAATCGACGGCGGGATTCATGCTCTGTCCGCAATCGTAGACGATATCCGTCCTCAATATTGCAGTTTCTCCCGTCAGCACATTCACCTCCACCTCACTAACCGCCGCGCCGTAGTTCAAGTATTTCAGAGAATCGATTTCAGGGACGAACAAAGAGTTCGCCGCCAAGTTCACGTTTTGATAGTGCGCCTGCAAATTATATCGAGCGCAGTTATTTCCCCGAAGAAAACAAACAAGAACGCACGCATCAATTCAGTACCTGGAGAATAAGAAAATCCCACGTCACAGAGCCCATTTTCTCCTTGATCGGCGCCAATCGTTCGACCAGCGCATCGCAGCAAAGCCTAACGGCCTCGCAGCTCGACTCAGACGTCGTGCTGCCGGCCGTAAAACCGCCCTGCACCAAGCTCAGAGTGTCCGACTGCACGACCCTTATTTTCTCGACTAACCCTTCGACGCCTTCGCACTTTATCGCGCCGAGCGCATAAGCGGTCACTTGTCTCACTTTCGTCCAAAGCCCTTGTCCTAAATCTATGCCTCCTACTTCCACGACTATCGACCCGTCCCATAGTATGCTCACCTTCCCCGGGGCGGGCCTTACGAATACTTCGTGAACGATAGGAATCCTCGAAATACCTCTCTTTCGCCAAACGTTTAGCTGATTAAAGCGCTCAATCTCCGTAATTCTTCGCTCGAATTCCGACGAGATTGCAAGCTTATCGAGGATGGAAGGAAGAGTGTACTCCAACGACTCCCCGGCGGCGCCACCGTAGAAAAGCGCTAGGCTTTCGTAGGTGTGGAGATTCTTTCTCCTTATGTCGTCGGCGCTAATAGAAAGCGTGGAAGCGACTCTTTCGAGTATTGCTTCGGCGATGTAAGAACCCTGGACTTCGCCCGGGCCCCGCATGGCCGACTTGCTCGAATGGTTCGTCTTGCACACTTTAATGTTTAAGGAAAGAGCGCCCCAGTCGTACTTTTTGAGTGCGCAGACGACGTTGTGGGGCATGACGGGGCTTATGTCGGAGGTTATCCCGGCGTTTATGAGTATGTCGAGATGGAGGGCCGTGATTTTTCCGTCGGATTTGAATCCGACGTCGTACTTTATCTTCATCGGATGCCTTCCGCCGGCGGTTGTCATGTCGGTTTGCCGGTCGAGGTAGGTTCTTACGGGGCGGCGTAGTTTGTGGGCCGCTAGAGCGCATATCGTTGCTATCTGAAGAACGATAAGTACGTCGGCGTCGGTTTATTAAATAATGCAGATAACGTTGGAAACATTTTAGGTAAAAGTTGTCATTCAACATGGTATCAGAGCTAGGCCCCACCCATTTAAGAAAACTATACTCTAGAGGTACGTAAAGAAAGAAATCAGCCTAGGCACGGGGGGTGTGCTTTTAGGATTGAAATTAAAATTAAAATATGATACGTTCCATTTAGGCTTAAGCTTTTAGGTGAAGTGGTCGTTCAGCTAGAAAGATCGGCTTATACTTACAGGCATTGACTTCATAGCCTTTCCGCCGAAACCACCGCCGACTCGCCGTGTAAGAACGCGGACGTTATTGTCGGGAATGCCGAGGCATTTCGCGATGGCTCTGTGCGCAAACTCGGGGCATTGGGAGGAACTGTAGACCACAATGCAGTTGTCTTCGTCTGGTATTGCGAGGGCAGTTTGCGTCTCCATGTAAAAGTAATATTGCGAGCCGAGCTTTATCTGGGATTAAGAATAAAAAAATCGAATCTTACGTCAAATGTCACGTCGTCTCCTAAAAAATAAGTCAAAAAAAAAGTGCAAACGTCGTAAGTACCTCGGCGGAGAAAATCTTGTGTTGAGCCTCTTCCATTCCCTTCGAATAGTCCCCGACGTTCTGCGGAGAGAGAAAAGGAGGAACTTCGAAGAAGCTCGACCTTTCGACGGCCTCTTCGACGGTTAGAATGGGTGGGCCCAATCCTTCCGTGTCGTAATCGACATGCGCCATTTTCGCCGCCAAATTCGCCTTTTTCTGCGATTCTGCGACCTGAAATGAGATTCCACCAGAAACTTCTTATTCCAAAATGAAATTCTTGGAACCATGAAAACCAAACGGTGAGGAAAATGAAGGAGAACTGGTGGAAATCATTCTCTCTAGGTTTCTTTTTCCCGCCGCTTTCCTCGATCCAAACACAACCTTTAACGTATTGAAGGGAAGAGAAAAAGCGCAGTTTACCACAAAGCCAATTAGGTCGCCGGCAAATCTGCTAACTTCATCGGCGAACAAAGGCTCGGCGCCGAACATGTTCACACAGCCAACGTTTTCCCCGCCTTTAGGAATATCTTTGACTGTAATAATCTGAGTATGATCGGTTGGTTTAAGGTGGGGCGGGAAAGTGATCTTCACTCGAGCTAAGGGTTTTGCGCTTAAGATTAAAGCTCCGTGGAGACAGTTAGGAGGCGAAGGAATGTCGTCCACAAACACGGCTTCGCCTGAAATAAATGGATTATCTATCTATAAAATTAAATAAAATGGAAACTGAGAAAAAAGAAATGAGATTTACGAACCTGAAGATTGTATTGTGCTGCCGAATTTGGGCATGGGCTCGCCAACTGGGCAATGTTCTTCGCTGGATTCAACGACTTGCTTCGCCGAAGACAGCAATGGTTCGTTTTTTTCGCCGTTATTATTGCGATGATTCGACGATCCATTCGGAAACTCAGATCGTAACGGATCGACGCGACTTAAGAATTTATCGAAGAATTCGAAGAGGAAAGCCACGGCCAAGCTCGATCGATAGTCAGCTTGAGAGACTTCTCCTTCTTCAGACACAATTTCATCCTTAAGTAGCTTCACAGCTTCCTTAAAAAGTCGAACGCTGAGTATTTTCCCGGCGAGATGATTCTCGACTTTTCTCGCCCTCGTCGAACGCTTTCCTCCGAGAGCGCCGAAGGCCAGGCGAACGTCGTTGACCAAAACGCCGTTTTCGTTGGTAGAAATATCGGCGAAAAACGCCGCGTTGAGATATGGAAGCGCATTTCCGAGAGGCCTAAGTGAGGGGCGGTAAGTTTCGAAGTAAACCCTCGAATTACTTTCCGGGAAAGGGATGTAAACGCTCAAAAGCACGGATTTTGGGTCCAAAGGAGGACTGCCCAAGAAATCATCCGTTGTAATAATCTTTTCGTGTTTTCGAACACTCAATATCCTGACGCTAGCGTTCGCGGAAAGAAGTAATGTAGATATGTCTGAAGGAAAGTTATTCCTTTGGGCCATGACCAAATTCCCGCCGAGGCTAGCAGAGTTTCTAACGAAGGGAGAAGCGATCTTTTCCATATGATCGGCGATCTTCGAAAACACAGAATATCCGCTTTTCTCCTTCAAATGCTTTACGACTTTAGAAATAGACAAAGCTGCTCCTATCTCAACGCCCGACACATCTTCTCTATAGCAAGAAAGTTCATCGATATGCCTCAAATCGACGTACATGTCATAACCTTCTATTTCCTTGTAATAACCAGTCCCCGTATTCCCAACCACCATCTTCGTTTTCTTACCATTTTCATCGTTATAAGAATTCTCCATCAGCTTTAGAAGCTCGTCGATCGTAGTCGGGCTGTACCACGAATTCTTCCCAGAATTCAAGATTCTTTTTACGCTGTACTCTTCCCTCATGACCTCAGTATACGGCATCGTATGCTCCTCGGGCTTATAATTAGGCAAACTTAGCGCCTTTTCTTCCTTGGAATCGCTCTTTCTCCAAAAACAGTTGATTCCCAAATCTTCCAAGTCTACGTTCGAAGCGAAACTCTTACACGCATCAGCGATGGGCCTGTATCCAGTGCACCTGCATAGGTTGCCCGAAATTGCCTTCTCAGCTTTGGAAACTGTAATCTTGGAAAATCCCGGCCGCGAAGATTCTGATTGGTCGTTTTTCTCAGCATCGGCGAGGGCCGAGAATAGAGACACGCACATTCCAGGCGTGCAAAATCCACACTGAGAAGCGTGAAATCCCGAAAATCTTCGGTGGATTGGATGAAAGCCATCTTTGCTATTACCGAGGCCTTCGCTTGTAGTAATCGAACAGCCATTTATGCTGCAAAGAAGGGTTAGGCACGAAGTAACCGTGTAGCTTTCGACCTTCTTCAGTTTTGGGTCGAATTTCGACAGCAAAACTACGCAAGCTCCACAACCACCTTAGGAAAAGGAGGGAATTCGAAAATCGCAAGGCAGACAAATGTCAATGACAAAGATGTCTGAATATCATTGATAAACAAGAAAACAGTTTGAAAGATTCAAACGGCCACATAATTATGTGATGGAAAGCTGGGTAGCTAAATCAAGAAACATAATTATGTAATGAATTGGTGGCATACAAGAGAGGCTCCCAAATAAAGAAACATAAAAGCTAGGAAGCTAAACAAAATCATAAGAGCAAAAGACTAGATAGTTATTACATATTGGACAGAGAAACGTAAGATGAATTGAATCCTAAAAGCGTGTGTAAAATGGTGCTTACACAGCTTTGAACAGTGATCCCACATCGAATAAAAAAAAGGCAAAAAGAAAGGCAGCGAATCATTTCAAGAATCACACACACATGCATAAAAAGGAGTATCCACTCGGTAAGTGAAGACTTAGTTACTGAAAGCACATAACGTGTACATACCTTCGCCGCAGCCAAGCTTTACGCTCTTGAAAGTGGTTCGAGTTCGCAAGAACTCGAGCAAAGTCGTCGATGGGTCGATGTCTGAAACCTCGAAGCGTTGACCGTTGACTTCGAAAACTAAGATGTCAGATGACAGCTGTTCAATCGTCGTAATCTTCTCCATTTTTCGCTGAGAGACAGCTCAATGTGGTGATTGAATGAATGAAACTGTTGAGCCTTGTTTGCACTTGGACGGAATATAGTTGACTGCTCTATTCTTGAGATAAGGAGTTGGTAATAAAATAAGTACATTACTATAGTGAGTGATGTGTCCATATTACCTGCACCGCCATGCTAACATGGTAATTTTTTTTTTTTTTGTTTAAGCTCTATTTACAAGATTATATATGAGTGAAGTCATCCCTTTTTAAAATAGTCAATCATGTTAAGATGATTAGATATTTGCGAGAAGCATGTATATAATATAACAAGAGAGAACACACCTTATCGCCTTTAATTTGTTTACAATTTGATTCGTTGGGAATTAGATACGTCTAGCCTTTTTGGATGCTTAGTTAAGAAACAAATGGAAGTACGAAATTAAAAGCTAGAAAATGGGGAGACCAGCAAACAAAGGACAGATAGAATTATTTTGTTGGGCAAGGGATCGAAATAAAAAAGAAAAGTAATACACGAGTTTCAAAGATAATTAGTTTGGTTCCTAGGTGATGTACAGACAAAAATCATCAGACTTCACAGGTGTAGAAATTACAATCATATATTAAGTTCAAGTTATTACGTAAAAATCTTACAGATCACGAGTATTTTATATTGGGATTAGATTAGATCGATAGACTTTACGTCGACGTAGCTATTTTTTTATTACCATCAATCAATAGATTGGACGATATCTAGAAAAAGAGGAGATAATAGATTAATACCATACCATGGGCCTACACGAGCATTTGAGTTGAGTTTGGAGAATTCACATTTACAGGAAATAATCATAGCAATCAGCGATATCATCATGGTTTCAGATATTACACATAATAATAATAATAATCATCCTGAAACTAACAGAAAACATGCAACTAGTTGGAAAACTTAGGAGATTTTTCCGAGGCTCATATGCCACATTTTTCAGGATTTTCTGACTCCTCCACAGCAGTTTTGGCACCTGAATTTGCAATTTCAATAAGAAGAGTAGTTTAGGCTCACATGAGAAATATACAAAAATGCTTCAGCTGTAAAGAAATTGAACTGTCAGCCAGTAAGGACAGAAAGTTCTCCATGATAATCATGTTTTGTGCTTCAGATAAGCCAATTTATGAGAACTGCCAGTCTTGTAAACAAATGAAATCACACAGAGTATGAACTTAAACAATAATCAGGAAAAACAGAGTTATGAAGCTAATATTGACATGAGCGATCAGCGATGAACTGTTCTATTTTCACTGAGCAGGAGAAAGGACTACTCAGCAACTTATCAGTCAACTAAAATGCATTATACTGAAAAATACAGTTACTTACCAGGTGAAACAGCAAAAGTCTCTTCATCAACGTTCTGAATTGCTGTTGGCGAGGGATTGGAATCCAAAGGATCATTTTGTGCAGAATCATTCCTCTCTGGCTCGTCCAAGATTTCAGTTTCCTGATTCGAAGGGGGCTCCATTGATGGCACCGAGACCTCAATTTGAGCATTGCTGGTTTCATTTTCATCCAGAGATAATTGATCAGACGGGGTACCAGCATCTTTAATCTCAGAACAGATAATGGTTATAGGAGGGTCAACTTCATCAACAGTTTTTTCGTGAGAGTCAGATACGCACTTGCTACTTTCATTAGGTATAGGAGATGACAAATCAGTAGTTGACGCAAGGTCCTCCTCATTACGTTCATCTACAAGTTCCAAGTTCGTGCTATCATTTTCAAGGTCTATCTTCGTATCAGAAAAGGCGTCGACCGGTCCCTCAGATAACCTGACAAAAGACTCGTCCTGAGGAACGTTTCCAGAAGGCTCAGATGCTTTTATGACTTCCTCTCCACGAGATTCAGATTCACATATGCTATTCCCACCAGGAGTAGATACTGGAAGAACAAGCCCTGTTACAGGAGATGGGACTTCAGTAGTAGAAACAGGGACCTCAACAGAAGTTGCATCATGTACAGAATCATCCAAAATTTCTTGAGCATCACCACCATCATTTTCAACAACTTTCTTCAAATCCAAAACTTCATTTGTCGATCCCTCAGAAAATCCAACCAACTCTGCTTCTTTTTCAACTTCCTTGTCATGAGAGACATCATGATGAGACTTTGGAAGATCAAGTCCTGATGTTGAAGATGTAACCCCAGCAGCTTTAGATTCAATCAGAGAAGCATTGTATTCATTATTATCCACACGTTCCTCAGCTATATCGGTACCAGTTTCAATATCTTTGTTCAACTCAGAATGTTGAAGAGTTGGTCCCTGAGATAACCTGACAAATGATACATCACCGGGAAATTTTTCGTAAGGCTCAGCTGCTTTTACGTCATCCGTGAGTTGAGAGTCAACTAGAGAAGCATTAGATACATGATCATCTGCAAGTTCAGAACCATCACCGTCATTCTCAATATTTTTTCCGGACTGGGAAAGTTCAATTGCTGACACGTCAGCTAAGTTGACCAAGGACTCAGAAACAGTAATGTCTTCAGAATGATCGGTTGCTTTGTCAACTTTTTCTTCATTAGACTCAGATTCACCCATATTCTCAGCAGGAGAAGACTTCGGAAGATCTCGCTGTGATGCTGGAGAAACAACTTCGACGTCTGGAACCTCAACTGAATCAGTGTTGCTTTTGTTTTCATCAGCAAGTGCTTCAACACTATCATTATTAGTACCTTCCGTATCATCATTATCAATACCCTTACTCATATCAGCGAAGGCATGTGTTGATCCCTCAGATGATTTGACGAAGGATTTATCTAGATCGGTGCTCTCTTCAGAATGATCAATCATTTTATCCACTTCTTTTCCCTGAGATTCAGGTCCACATATTCCACTTTCACCAGGACAAGGCTCGAGAGGATCAAGCACGGCTGTTGGAACTGCAGTTTCAGTAGTTGGAACCAAGACCTGAACATCAGCCAAATCGCGTTTTTGTTCATCCACAGGTGCTTTGACATTATCGTCATCGATCTTTGTCTTAATTTCATAAGTTTGATCTGCTGGTCTCTCCGTTAGATTGATTGAGACGTCATCCAGTGGAGCAATTTCAGAAGACCCAGTTGTTTTTTCCTCTTCCTCGTCATGAGGAGACTCATAGTTGCAAATCTCACCAGGTAAAGGCATTGACTGACCAGGCCCCAAAGGCAGCGAAGAGGTCTCAACACTAGCAAGAGAAACCTCTCTCACAGTTGCATTGTTTGCATCCTCGCTCAAAAATTCCTCTCGGGAGTCATAATAAGTCTCCTGTACCTCAACAAAGATATTTCCAGATCCCAGATTTATTGGATCGTGTATGGTTTTCTCCATTGTCGTCTCATTCAAGTTGCCCGCACAAACTGGCAACGGAGGGGAATCTTCAGATAGTCTCTCTCTTATACAAGTTTCTTCGGTTGTTTCAGGACGATCTGGTGCATCATTCAATATTGACTGCTCCACCATAGCCATGTGGCTACGCCCCTCAACTTTGTCATCTTCTTTGTGGGAGAGGGTGTCACATTCTCTACCCTCAAATGAGGCCGAAACTGGTCCTAATGTCTCTGTAGAAATAAGAGGGGCATTATCATCTTCTTTCTTGTTTTCAGTTACTTCACAACGTTCCAAAATTGAAGTTTCAGAATCAGATAATGGAAATTTTGACACTCCAGCTGATGAGTCCACTACATTGATATTGTCTTCTTTCTCTAGCGCGTCATGTTCCAGGTAAGGATCCTTAACAGGCTGAATCAAAATTTCAGGAGATGTAACGGCTTCAGTGACACCATCTTTATCTTCTTTGTCTGCGGCCTTGTGCTCCTTAGGTAAATCCCTTGACAATGCAGTTGAAATCCCGGATATGGCAACGACTTCCAAGTTACCATCATTTCCTTTCTCCTCCACTGGATCTTTTTCCTGGGAATAATCCTTCGCACTCAAAGGTAAATTATCACAAGATCCAAGGACTTCAAAGCTATCATTTTTCACTACTACCTCTCTTGCATCCTGCTCCAGTGGAGCATTGTCCATCTTTCCTTCAATGTGCTTATCTGAAGAAGATAATGGACCCATGAGTATTTTTAAACTATAAGAATGCACCAAACCAGGACAGGAAAAGAAATAACATCTACTTTAAACAGAGAAAACAAAAACAGGACAAAGACATTATATTGTTGACCACAAGGTCATGTACCTTTTAGTTGCTAAACATATAGCAATCAACACTCAACGAGAGTAGTTATTATTCAGACACTGGATAAATCTATGTAAATATTCATTGCCACAACTTCAGTGAAGTGATAAACACACCAGCAAATAGTAATGGGTCCTTACTTTCTCCTGGTGGAGTTGACGACAAATCGTCACGATTGCTTCCAGGTAAAGGTGAATTGGATGCCGAGCTGACAAAATCTCTATGACTCGATTCTACTGGAATTTCATTTTCGCATGATGCACTTGGCATGCCATGTACAGTTTCTAAAAAAGGATCCATTGCAGCAGAACTAGGAACTTGAACTTGAGCCTGAGCATCATCAACTTTAGGTGCATCTCCAAACATTTTTTCAGACACAGAATTCGTATTTATCTCAATAGAATTCCCTATTAATACCCCATATGAACCACCTGGACTACAGCTTTCACGGGTAACATCTGGACCAGAAACCACATTAGATTGACCCACAAGTGCTGAAGTGGAGCGAGGGAATTCTATAGGATTACTATTATCCTTCTGTTCATTGATTTTCCCAAACTCATCCTCGCCATCTGCAATTATCCCAGTAGAAACCATTGTCAACTCCTCAGATGATTTGAGCAAGGATTCACCTAGAATCCTTTCCTCATTTTCACTAGTGGATACCCTCCCTCTATTATCACCTGGTGCTGCCTCTTCAGTTTTGGACAGGCCAACAGAGCTGCTGATCCATCCTGGTGAAGCCTGGGAATCGTAAGGAATTGTTCGATCTTCCATAGTTTCTGGTTCTTCAGGAAGGCACTTCTGCTCTGGTAAATTATCTAATTCTGATGTTCATCGGAGGCCCTATTGGTACAATCATTGATTTCATTCTCTCTCTTCTGGCCGGGGGTTACAGTCTCACCAACTGCAAGAGACGGTTCATGTGTAGTTGCCTCAGGACCACCAACACTCTTGTCTAAACTACGTTCTTCAGCAATCTCACCAGATTTTCTGTTGTTAGCTGTTTGTGATGTTCCATTGTTATCTGCTACGGAATAATCACCATCAGGTTCCTTATTATCTTGAAGTTCATTATTTTCTTCAGCTGCCGCATTCCTGGATTCAGAAGCAGCAGCGCTTAACACTGCATCTGAGTTCAAGCTCAACTCCTCAGGCAGAGCATTTCCTACCTCTGACTTCGAAGCAAGGACTTCTGCAGGATGATCTTTTCTTCATTCACTTTCTGGTCCTCTGCTTGAGGAGCATCCTCAAATCTTCCCACACTAATCTCAGCATCTGTGCGAGGGTCTACATCAATGATCACATTGGACAATGTAAGTATCCAATAACAGCCAATTGTTTATTGATATCCATACATATATTCAATACAATGTACGCAGGAGTTAGTAAAACAAGTTGAATCAAACTAAAAAAAGAAAGTGACTTAAAAGACTGCTGTCAGTTTCCTCAAAACAGCTCCCACAACTGCATCAACCCTATTATTTCCAAAAACTGCTCATAAGCAAATGGAACAAATAATTTAAATGACATGAAGAGAAGATGTCATACCATTCCCGTGTTGTTCAGTCGAAGACCCAGCAACATCTTTAGTGCTGCTTTGGCCTCCATCATCTCTGGGCTCTTTATCCTTCACATCTCTTGCCATATCCTTCCACGCTCGAGTTCTTTTCGGCGGGGGCCCACTGGGTGCCGAGGATTGATTAGCAGATGCTCCTAGATCACCTGAAACTACTTCATCCTGCCTCCTACGCCTTCGCGAAGGCATTTCTTCCTGGCTTTGAGTTCTATCTACTTGCCCACGACCGCGGCCTCGTCCTCGTCCACGCCCTCGACCTCGACCAGAGATTACAGCAGAGGGTGAAGCAGTAGCAAACTCTGCCACAGGAGTATGCGCGGTGGAAGATAAATACTGGGAACTTGAAGCTAAAGGGATTCCAGGATCTGCCTCGCCAACACTTGTAGAAGCAACAGAAGCACTGTGAACATGAGTGGGAGCCGTTGACGAGGTCAATGCAGGTATATCCTGGGTCACCACATCAGCAGTGGATGTGGGCAAAACAACAGTGGTTGAAACGGATTTTGTTTCTTCGCATACTTTGTCACCAACATCGGCAGGTACAGAATTACCACTTGTTGCTGCATCACCTTGCAACCCTGTTGATGGATTGTCAGCATCAAACAGGGGCGTGTTAACAGACATAGCTTGCCTTTTCCCTCTTCGTCTGGGAGGAAGCGACTCACTTCCCACTTCAGCTTTTCGTCCACGTCCTCGTCCACGCCCTCGTGAAGGAGAAACCAATGGCATGTGAAGAAGGAATGGGAGAGGGAAGAACTGGGGGCATGGAGTTGGGAGTAGATTGCAATTTCAAGTCAGCTGTGGTACTTGTGTCCTGAGAAATACTAGCCAACGAAGTAGGGTCAGCGGCCCCTGGATAAGCCTCGGCCCTGCCAAGTTCTTCGGTTTTTGCGGATTCCAAAGGTAAAGGATAAGATGCAGAGGCTTCCACCGGTCTTTTAGGCCTTCCACGCCCTCTTTTCGAATGTGGTGTAGCCTCTTTATTTGCAGCCGCAATTGGCTCCGTGGGTGGCAGTTGGGGTGTTTCTGATGGCATTTCCCCCTTTATAATGACTGAACTGTTTGTAGCCACATCCATCATTCTTCCAACTGCTGTGGGAGAACCAGGAGCATCCGCCTGGCACAGTCTATCGAATTCTTCTTCAGTCCATAGTTCTTCATAAGAGCGAACCTATAGATGAACCCACAAGTCATAATGTTAGACATTCAGCTCAAGTTAGAAATATTAATGAAAGAGAAAATCATATATACAAACCTCCCTTGCACGCTTGCCTCTTCCATATTGCTGGGTGTCAGGACCACCAACATTTCCAGCCTTTCTCTTTGCTCCAGGATCAGGCACTACAACTGCTCTCGATGCTTCAGATATCTTCATCGCGTCATAAAATGGCTTCAAGTCATCTTCAGTTAGAAGCCGCGATGGGAAATGAGGAATAGGTTCTTTCTCTGATCCATTTTCAGCACACAAGCTTTGCCAAGCCATCTAGTTTTCATAGAGATTTCTTTAAATGCAAGATTTATGTATATACACATATCTGCAAATGATCACAGTTGGATATTTGATACATACCAGTTCCTTTTGTCTCCTCTCTTTGTCTACCGACTCAAAAATATCAATTTCCGACTCACTGCATGGAAGTTTCAAGTTATTATTTAACAAGTAAATAACTAAAAAAGGATTAAATAACAAAAACTTTAACGCTAAGTTTGGTGAGGAACTTAGTAGGGAAAGGAAAATGAAATGGAATGGAAAAGAAAAGAAATGAAAACCTAACTTAAGTTTATACTTTAAATTAAGGAAAAATAATTTTTCACCAAATCGTGAGGAAAACCAAAGAAAAACTTACTAAAACCTTTTCTCTACAATTTTCTTTTGCACACTACTTTCTCTACTCCAATCACAGAAAAAGTATACCTCCGAGCTATAACATCATTAAGTGAGTCATCATCCAAGACAGGTGCAGCCTCCTCTTTCTTGCACTCCCTCAGGAGAGACTCCAGGTACTCTCTTCGATCTTCAGCACTGAAAATTTTCAATACCGAATACCATATAAATCATGATGGGAGACGTGTCACATACCTTTACACGAAATAGATAATACCTGGTGTTGTTGTCAAAAAAGCCAGCAGTTATACTCTGATTGGCAACCCCAAGTTTATGTTCAGCAGAGGCTCTAACTTGCTCCTCCACTGTTTGAACCTGGTAAAGTTCATATGTAAGATAAAATTTAGACAAGTTATGAAGAAACAAACTAAATAATTTTCTTATTCGGTGAGGATGTCAACATAGACGAGCATTAACACTTAGAGACGTAGCAGTATTTGGGTTCACTTGAATGAAATCCCATCCAGAGTAAGCATCCCTTAAACATGTGAAGGAATAACGTTGAAAACAACATGCACTTCTTTGATTAACAAAGTACGTTGTCCATAATTGGGACTACCAAAACTACTATCATGTTCCTTTGCTGATACATACTGTTTCCAAGCGAAGGACAAGGACATCCTTCTTTTGTCCAATCCTATGGGCTCTTGCCTGTGCTTGCAGATCGACCTGAAGTAACACCATGCACTTTATTAATGCAATCCTAACTTTAAATCCACAAATATATGATTAGCTCAAAAAAGCAGCCTTCAGAAATTGCCTGAGGATTCCAATCAGTATCAAAGATAATCACAGTGTCTGCAGCCTGGAGATTTACCCCAACACCTCCAGCTCGAATACTGTAGTAAAAGGTGACAGACAGCTCAATAAGGGTTCGCTTAGTTTAAATACAAGAAAGCAACATATCTTATAAGAAAGTGTCCCTTCATTCGAAAGACAATTTGATCGGATGCTTTCTGTAATTTCTTCAGGTTTTTATCAAAATAGCATGATCCGAAAGATAAGGCGTCTGAATCACATTGACAATCCTTTGTATAAATATTTTGCACAGAAACCACATCAATGTAGCAGCTGGTAATTCTGTTGAAAATGGAATTTCCATAAAAGCCAACACATACGCATAAAATTTAGATAACCCGATGCAGAAGGCAATGACCTGAGTAAAAAGATAAAATATGGTGATCCAGGTTCATTGAATTTGTCAATGAGAGCTCCTCGATCACCTCCAGATGTATGCCCATCTAACCGAAGATATTTATATTCTTTCCAGTAAAGATAGTCCTCCATAACATCAAGTAGCCTAGTCATTGTCGAAAAAAGGAGAACCTACACATCACAGACAAGAAGATAAAGCTTCCAAGATCTGGTAAAAACTACCAAACTGATTTGACAGTAACAAATTTGTCGAATGCTTACCATAAAACAAATGCAAAATGGGTAGATAAACTACACTACAAAAATATAAGACGAACCACTACATAACTTTAAATTGCATATATAGTACACGACCTACCCGATGATCAGTTGCCTTCAGTTTGGGTAATAATCGATCCAGCATTTCAAGTTTCCCACAAAGCCTCACAATATTAGGCAGATAATGCTTCGGAATGTATTCATGAACCTAACAAACATAGATAAAAATAATCGGAACAATATAAAAAGATACCGGGAAATCAGGAAAGGGAATAATAAATCAGTCACATAACCACATTGAAGAATCAGCGTTGAGATATAATTATGTCACTTTCTTCATAGAGCAACTTCATTAGAGTGCATATAAGTAACAAAAAGGAATTTATGAGACCACCAATTGATCAACAATTGTCAAAAAAAATAGGAAAATGGACAAAGAAATACCTCATCGACATGAAGCTGGCTAATGTATGGATGGTTGCATATATTTCGAAGTTCCATTACAGTGTTTTGCACCCGAACCTGATAACAGAAATTAGAACATATAAAATCCAACATCACAATTGCAGGAAAACATCGAGGCCACAGGAATCGCCAATTGGAAAGTGAATTATATTAAATAGTATGTTGCACAAGAGATGGGATCAAATACTCTCGTGATCACAAAAAAAAAAAAAACAACCTTCATTGTCTAGAAATAAGCAAAATAATTAAGAAACAAAAATGTCAAAAGGAGCAGAAAACCTTCGTCGTTCCAATAGCACCGAGATTTTCTTCTACCCTTTTCATCAATAGTTTTTGATAGGCAGAAGCTTCACATCTGATAAGTCTTTCGATCTTTTCAGGCAACTCATTTTCAACCTGGCCATATTATTAATGGTCACACAAGAACATTGAGATGATTGTCGATTAACAATACGGCTGGCCAATTAGAAGACATAATTCAACTGATATGTGGAAAGAGATACTTATCACCCATAACGTGTCCACATTTATAAACAATAGATCAAACAATACAATGTCGTTGTATCATTCGGCACCTTGAGGTTCACATCGCTGCAAGGATATCGTATCTTGTGTAGTGCAAAATGTCTAGTGTATTCGTAGCTGTGCCATAATTATACATAAGCAATAATCCTTACCTTTTTACGTTTAAATATTCATGTTGACTAGTTAGCAAATAATGACAACAATCATAACGCTGTTATAAAATGGAGCCATACCTTGTGTTTCAACCTCCGAAGTACAAATGGTCGGAGAACTTGGTGAAGGCGATTTATGATCAAAAGATTCTCCTCTTCAGATAATAATGCCTGCAATATTTATTTTAAGAATTATATAAAAAAAAAAAAAAGAGGAAGCAAAGAAGGTTATCACGATAAGTGTAAGATATTTGTAAAACTTACTTCATCCAGGGAATTGTCACCATTACCCTCAAATGGCTTATTGAACCATTGAGAGAAATCATCAGATGAGTTGAAAATTTTTGGCAACAAAAAGTTAAGCAGCGCCCAAAGTTCTTCAAGATTATTCTGCGCAAGGCAGCCACGAACTACTTAATTATTTCAAAGATAATTGCAAATTCAGCAAAGATAATTGCAAATTCAGCACAGGGAAAACAGAATCAACCCTAATACACCTAAAGCAGGAAAACCTTACCTGAAGGGGAGTTCCTGTCAAAAGTAATCTGTGTTCGCTGCGGTAATGCTTCAAATCAGCATTTAATTTGCATGAGGCATTCTTGATGCGGTGACCCTCGTCTATAATGATGTATTGCCAGGGTATTCTGCATAGCTTTGGGCGATCGTGCTTGTTCATTAGATACTCATATGTAGTCAGAAGAACATTGAATTTAAGATGAACAATTTGTTCCCTGTATCAATATAAAGAAACACTCCATAAGATTCAAATGATGAGGGAAACAAGAAAAAAGGATTTGCAAAATTGCTTACTTAAACATCCTTCGGCGTTCATCAGGAGGACCAGAATAAACAATTTTGTGGATACTAGGAGCCCAGAAATTGATTTCTGACTCCCATCCAGGTAGTACCGAGGAAGGTACGACTACTAGAAAAGGCCCTCTATTATTTTTTGACTCCATCAGGTAACACATTAATGATATAACCTATTACAGATACGAGTAAAGTTTCCATTAACACAACACTACACGAAATACCATTTATAGATTGCACGCAACAAACGTGAGAATACCTGAACGGTTTTACCCAAGCCCATTTCATCTGCTAATATGCCATTTAAATGGTTATTGTACAGTGAAACCAGCCATCTTAATCCATTCATTTGGTACCTAAACAAGTTGACACAGAGACTAAGATGCAAATTAAACATAATATGAGTGTATCGTATTTGCCAATTGCCAGAACCAATGGAATCCAATCAAATGTCAGTCGGACAAAGGAAAACTTACTCTCTCAGCTTTCCTCCGATAAGGCAGGAAGGCTGGTCAGCGATGGTCTCTTTAACACTGCAGAAAGAAAAATCAATGCAAAATGAGTTTAAAAAAAGAAGAAAAAGTGAATCTCAAGTTCAACCCAAACATCAAAACGAAAATAGTCTGAAAACCTGTGAGCAGTTGGAACAACATAAAAACAATTGAAAACAACAAAAAATACGCTCAGATATTTTGAAATTATAATAAAATCAGCTTTCAAATCACCTGTGTGCCATCTTGTAGTACTTTTCATTACTTTCCATATAATGCTGGAGAATGGAAGACAAAAGGCCATATAGGTGAAATTTGATACACAACTCTGGTAGAAGAATGTCGTGATAAGTAATTTTTTTAATCATTAATAATCAATTAACCTTAGCCTGATCTTTTTCAGCATAATCTTCGGTCTTCTCAGCAATACCACTTTCCTCCTCGATATCCGTTTCAAATTGCTTCGCCATCACCTTAGCTTCTTTTAATTTACTACCAAGCGTTTGCAGATAGTTCTCAGTTTCCTTCAGAAGTTGTTTAACGCGGTCTGATTTTGCATCCTGGTCGGAGATATTTCATATAGGTCAGAAGAAATATTTCTCACAAAAATTATTGACTCCATTTCTTTCAGCATGTACCTGAACCATGCGGAGATAACCTTCTACGTCATTAATTTTCAATAGATTAATTTTTTCACGTTGGATCCTGTCTATCTTCTCACGATGAGATTTTTCCTTCCTCTTGTGGAACTCCCTTACATGTCTGTTAATACCCCTCCAGCGCTCTCTCTTTATTTTAAACCCATCTTCCAGTCGTTCTCTGAAGTTGGCATAAACAGTAATGTATTCTTACTGACCAGGAAAGGTCAAGATACACAAGCTATAAACTCAAATAAGCAGAACATACAAACCTGTGCACTTCTATCTCACTAAAAAAGTCTTTCTGCCTTTCCCTGATTCGCCTTTGTCGTTCCTCCTTCATCTTCTGTTCGAATCTTTCAACCTGTTTTGACCTCCTTCCGATTCTGTTTTTCTTAACCGACTTCACTCTGTCTATATCACTGGCTATAGGTTTGAAAAAGTCATTTAAGATGCCACTGCATAAAAAAAGATCATCAGTGAGAAAGGGACAAGAAGCTGCCACATCAAAGGCCATTATGAACCAATGATAACCCATCATTTTGATTCATTAACATTTATCTGCATTGCAAAGAAAGCACCTTCACATGAACATTACTACATTAAAAGAAAATTACCTACGAAGTTGTAGCTGAAACTCCAGCAACTGAAGCTTTTTCAACTCAATCACACTTTTGGTCTTGGCAGAAATATCTTCAGAAGAGCTCACTATTTCCTGCAGTATGCATGGAATAAAAGAAATCAAGCCAACTCTTTACAAACCGAAGGTTCCGTGGTTATAAAATTTATGATATTAGAAAACTACCAAAGTAAATTACACCAGTCCGACTTGAGAAAATCAATCAAACCATTGAAAGCATTACATGGTACAAATATATGCCTACGAGAAAATAAGCAGAGGGTTTTCACACATACAAGTGCAGTTACAGAAATGCAGAAACTAAAAAAAAAAGCAAATGAAAGCCAAACAACACTAATAGCCAGCGGTAAACATCGGAAGATAAAAGAAAATAAGGAATCTATTTGAACCCACAAACAGCATAATACCATGAATGTAAGTATCTGGAACTCGCTAAAGTTTACAAGACTGATCAGGAAAAGTATTACCTCAAAAGATGTATTTAAAGAATTTAACAATCGTTCAAAAAGCAACAATGTTAAAATAATGCAAAAACAAAGCCAAATAAAAGCCAAACACCAACGAAGTAGGATAAGAAGTTCGAATGATAAAAAATGACGCTGTCAGTAATGAAAAATCAACAACCAAAGCAGCATTAAACCAACTTGAGAGATCAAGCTAACAAAATCACCCCATAAAATTTTTGAGAAATGTATTTAAACATGACTCATGATCCGAAAGCTGCATTGCTCTTCAGCCT